>BPLR01008061.1:0-158830 GCA_021605095.1 Caerostris extrusa | reverse complement strand
CACTCATATCCATAGGTCAGGATAATTCAGGATCCACCAGAGTGAACTCTAGATAAAAATTTCACCTTGTAAAGTTATCACACCTTAGAAGAAGAATAACCAATTGGGAAACCCTGGTTAAACGGATAGTACATCCACAATGACAGGAGTGTAGGAGAGGATTATAAGGGAAATATAGTGGCAAAGTAGGTGTTCACAGCCTTAGAAGGAATCGTTAGATTCTTTTTCTGCGTTTTTAAAACTATACATTTATTAATTTATTCACCAAACGATTTATTTAATTATTATTTTATTCACCAAACGATTTATTTACTATTATTATTTTATTCACCAAAAGATTTATTTTGTTATTTATTCACAAAACGATTTGGAGCCGAATCTCCATTTACTGTTTTTGAAACAGTGGTTTAAACAACAAAAATGCGAACATTTTTTGAAAAATATTGTGAAAAAAAAAATTAAATTTTAATGTTTTTTTTTAATATTAGAATTTCTCTTTTTTTTTTTTTCTAATTTTAAAAATGTAATTTAATATTTGAATATTGCATTCAGGAAAAGAAAAGTTTCATAAAATTAAATATTTTAAAAGACCTTATACAAAATTACATCATGTTCATTATTATTTTATTCACTCAAACGATTTATTTTACTTTTATGGAACAAAATCTCCATTAACAATTTCAAACAGCAGTTCCAGCAACAAATATTTGAATATCATTTGAAAATTAAATTAAACTTTTTTTTTAATATTGAGGATTTCTTTTTTTTTTCCTAATTTTTTTAATATAATTTATTATTTTTAAATATTGCATTCAGAAAAAAAGAAAAGTTTTAACAAAATTAAATATTTAAAGTACTTTTATATAAAAATTACATCACTTTTTTAACATTTGTTTGCCAATCTATGCATTAAAAGGTTTTAAAATTAAATAAAAATGAATACATATTTTTAAGTTATTATTATTATTATTTTAAAGGATTTTATAACATGCTTTGCTCTCTTTTTAATATAAAAATTTTAAAAATTAAATTATGAAAATAAAAGATTTTAATTTAATCATTTGAAATATAATATTAATTAACATTTTATTCAACTACTTACTTTGACACTACCAAAGCAAATTTATTATATTATTTACTATAAATATACCTGATATTTTACTTCCCCATGCTCAAATGGAAAAGTAAAATTTAGCTAGCGTGAGTCATTTGAATGAATTGTATTCACCTTCTTCTTACAAAGATAAAAAAACTAAATTAAAATAAATTTCACTTTCTAGATATTCAATTATAAGTAATAGTTAACAGCATAATTGTAATTATAAAAATATTAAAGCAGACGGTATTAATTATTGCAATTGCAATTATTACCTTAAAAATATTTTAAATGCTAAAAGTGGTATTTTACTTCAAAAACAATTTTAATTTGCGTTATTATAAACAATTATGTGTATTTTTGTTTTTGAAAATATAATATGTTAACGTTAATAAGCGAAACATAAATTGTAGTTATTAAAATGCAAAAGAGTGTAGAAAATATCTTCGTCTTAAAAGCAATTATTTTTAGTATAAAACAGTAATTAGTGTACATTTTTATATCTAACGAACAGAGTTATAGCAGTAGACCATTAAATTGTGAATGCTAAATAAGATTTAACCACGTAACATAATTTATTCCTTTAAAAAAAAAGATTCATACAAAATATTTTTCTTATAAATAGTAGAAGAATTTATTAATTTAATGCATAAGGTTGTTTTTTTTTTAATTTAATATAATTATTTTCTTCTCATCTTTGCTAATGAAAACTCAAACACATTAAAACAAATTACTTTCTTCAATAATAATTGTAATTATTACTACAATTATAAGTATGATAAAATACTATAATAATAATTGATGTTAATTAATTATAATACTAACCATGAAGTTAAAATGGAACTATGTGATTATTGTAATCTGTGATTATAACAATCTGACATCACAGATTACGTTAAACTAAAAACAATTTTTAAAAATTATTTTTTTTTCACCTAATCTATTCATAATATTATATAACATATGATATTATTATTTTAATTTAAAATGTTAATTGTTTTAAGAATTTTCGTTGAACATTTTTAAATATTTTTGATATGTATAGTTAGTATACTTTTGATTGATTAGAAATTTAAAAGAATCAAATAAAATTTTCAAAATAATTCAAAATAAATAATAAATATCAAATCTTAGTTAAAACTATCTTAATTTTTCATACATAAAAGCATCAAACCATATTAATACAATTAATTTTTTTTTTTTTTTTTGCTGAAAAACACTCATTTTAAATCAAAAATCCATAGACACACACATAAATTCTTTATTATATATTATATATTAATTAAAAAAGGAAAGGATATGATGCCAAATACTGCATTAGTTTTTAATATGTTTTTAAAAATTTGGTTCGCCTTTAATAGAAATTATATGCAAAAATTGCAAGAAAAATGGCTTCCATTATTATTATTATTATTCATGATTGAAAATATTTGTGCAAAAATAAATATCGATCAAACAGGATTTTAAGAATATTATATCACTGCATCACAGCTATTAAAATAGGACATAATTTTTGATAATGAAAATATACATTAGTTTAACATATTTTTAATATCTGGTTTGATATTAAGTGAAATTATGTGCAAAAATTAATAAAAATGATTCCCATTTTTTAAGTTTGTTATTATTCATGATTGAAAATATTTGTACAAAAATAAATATCGATCAAACTGGATTTTAAAAATATTATATCACTGCGATCACTGTTAATTAAATAGGATATAATTTTGGCAGTAAAACGAATTCTTGCAACAAACTTCGCTGATAAATTTTTTTTTAAAAGTATTTTTTTCTACTGTTCAAAAGTTTACTTATTCAATTCCTTCTATTAGCTCACACTTTCCCTATATATATCTTGTTCAAATTTTCAATCATTAATAAAATACTTTTTATTCATCCACTCACGTTCAAATACATTTTTTGAACTTGTAGTGGATGACACTGGATGTTAATACAGTTTTTCAAATATTAATTCAGCAATTAAATTTAATTAATTCATTTTAGATTAGATAAGTTGTATATATCTACCAATAGATGGCGTCAGATAAACTTAAAAATGAATGAAAATTATTTATAAAGGACTTTCTCCATTATAGAGAAAAAAAGTAGGGATTGACTTAATTTTTTTTTTTTTATATTACTTGTTTTATTACGTTAGAGCCGCACATTCTCGCTTTTATCAAAATAAAGTTTTGATTTGCAAAAAAAAAAAAAAAAAAAAAAAAAAAAAATTGCTCTACGTTATTATGATTATTTTCATAAAATAACATGATGATAAAGCCTCATCCATGTTTTTAATACATAGACGGTAAAAACATGCTGTCCCCTTTTTCAAACGATTATGAAAAATAAATAAAAATTAAAAAAAAAAAAAAAAGGCAGACGAGTTAAGAAAGAAAGCATACTAGATAAGTAATTTATGATGATAAAATGTAATAGAATTGAACGAAATTTCAAAAACTAATTGATTTTCAGACATAAATTACATTTAAAAGGAAGTTTCTTAACAGGAAAAAAACAGTCTAATTACGCTCAAAAGAATGACGACAATTTCGAGGTGAACTAGATTAATAAAAAGAAGGGAAAAAAAAAAAAAAAGAATAAAATATTAAATAAAAGTTGTTGGCAATGATAATGTCCTTCGTTCTCATCAAAATTCATTCCCATCTTTGATTTCATTCCCAAATTTTCTAAAACAAATGGAACTTTTATGAAGTACTGAATAACATATCGATTTTTTTTTTTTTAAAAGGAATTGTATAGATAGTAGAAAAAATTGTTCGATGCTAATATAAATACATATTAATAAATCTTCGTTCCAGATTTCAGTTCAAGTTCACGCCTGCAGATGCAACGACCTGTTGAAAAGGAAAAAGAAAAAAAAAAAAAAAACTTCATCTAAAAATTAGGTCAGAACCCTTCAATTGAGAAGCTTTTCTAACTTAATTACCAAAGAGAAAGAGGGAAGAAAAAAAAAAAAAAATGCTTCCAATGTCATTCAACTTTAAGAGAAATTCTTTTATGCCGTGTTTTTATTTACACTTTTTTGCTAAGATGCATGGCAAATATTTGTTTCTGAATCATGAGATATCAAATGTATTCTTCAAAGGATATTTTATGTATTCTAACAATGAAAGAACTGTAAAGTTCAAATAAAAGATTTTTTTTTTTATTTTAGAAATAACTAGAAAACTAAAATGCGATTTACGTTTTAATACGATGAAAAGAATATATTAATTTTTCTTTTCGTTATTTTAAGAGATTAAAAAAAGACACAAGAACAATTTTTATTTAATAACAGAAAGCATTAAACTGCCATGAATTTATGCTACTGAAAAATATTTTTACGTACAAAACATATTCAAGTTCCTATTTTTATAGAAAAACGGAAGCAAATAATTTATTATTAGTTTTATATTCAACAAAAAAACCCAAAAAGAATATATATCTCAAAAATATTTAATATTGCGTCTCATAAATATTTATTTCACTATTAATTATCACCAAAAATCTATTTGAGTTTTAAAAATTGATAACAGGGATTATTTCAGCGATAAACTGTGCAGCTAGGTACAAAACACGTACAAAATATATTTAAGTTAATATTTTTATAGCAAATAGGAAAACAAATAATTTATTATTATCTTTACATTTAAAAAAACCAAAAAAGAAAATATATTTTAAAATTTTTTAATATTGTATCTTATAAACATCTATGTCACTGTTCATTATCATCACAGATCTATTTGTGCTTTAAAAAATTGATAATGGCGATTTCAGAGATAAATTGTGCAGATAATGCGAATGTTTCTAACTTCTAGAATAGTCAAACTCGAAAAAAGTTTGACGATATTTTTTTATTAACATTGATAGCTATAGACAGATTTTAACATTTTTAATACTTAAAATAATTTTTAAAAGAAATGTTTAGTCAACCTAAAATATACCAAATATAAATGTCCGAAAAATATTTCAAAAATGCTCAACTAAAATTCTTTAAAAAATTAACATTTTGAATAAAAAACAATAATTTCATATGTTATATAGAATATCATAAATCTCCTTTTTATTATAATATATAAAATATTATAACTATATAATAAATCAGTATATCCTACATCGAAACGATTCTTTTAAGTTATAGCTAACACCTTATATTTCAAAACAGTTAACTTTATAGAAAGAATTAAAAAAAAAAAAAAAAAAACCTGACCAAAAAATAACACCCACCGCGCTACGCTCGTCTGACCTTAACTGTAACTTTTCTCCCCGACCTACAAGTGAAACCGTTTTAACCCTTTAATTCTCTTCTAATCGCTGCCTTCAGCATCTAAAACTCTTTCACACTCCAACGAAGACGAAGTGATTTGTTTAGATCCCCCTCCCCTTCTATTCATCTTATTATTCAAGAAGTCACTTTGGGATGCTCTGTTGCACGTTCTAAGTGACGTCTGCAACGAGCAATTTCGATGAAAAGGAAACGTTCTAAAAAAGAAAGCTTTTACGTTCTTCTATTATCGTCAGTAGTTGGGTTATGTTTGTTTCCATACAAAGAAGTTTTAACTTTTATTTCTCTAATGACCACCAGCTCGAAAACTTTTGTTTGGCTTTTATTTTTTTTTTTTTTATTTATTTATCTATGTATAATAACGGTCGACGGTTGGGATATTTGAATTTTATTTAATTTGTTAAGCGGATTGAACTCTTTCGGTCATGATTTTTTATTATTATTTCTTCTTCGTTAGAATACTGGCACGCTCGATTTGAAAATGCTAACAGCGTGGTTGCGCAAACATTGTTTATGATTTGAAATGAATCTGTTACAATGTCTGATTTGAATTTACGTATTTAACAATCACCTTCCATTGTTAATTGCTGTTTAAATAATTTTCTCTGGTTGAATACATTGCAATTTTGGTAGTTGTAAATCGATTGTATTATTTTGATTGATAAATTTATGAATCGTTTATTTGTTGAAATACAAATTGATGGTCAAAGCTCAGACTAAATTATTGAGCAAGACAGAAAAATTTATATGAATGAAATTTCAATTTCACTTATTAATTTTTTAACTTCATATTATCTGAATATAATTTAACTGAGTGTGTATTAATTTAAACACCAATATCTTTAATAGATTTCAATTAATGTTGATTCGTATAAATTTAAGCTTTGTGATTTAGTGAATAAAAAAAAAAAAAAAAAAAAAAAAATTAAATGCATGGAAAAATTGAAAAATCATTTATATAAATATACATTATGTATATATATATATATATATACATATAAATTATAAAAGTATCCAGACCTGGTTCTGCATAAATGTTGCAAAACATATATTATTTGTCATTATTACTATTATGAACTATTATTACTCTGAAAAATCATTACCCATGTTAAAGTTTTAATTGAAAAGAAAAATCATAAAAATTTTATAAAAACTACAAATAAATTATTACTAATTTTTTTTTTTTTTAACAATTTGTCTCGAATTCTTGTAGCAATCAACACTAATGCCATGTGAATTAACGATAAATTTTTAGTACTGAAGAAATATTCGTTATTCAAAACGATTAAGAATATTTTAATCTATACGTATTGTAATTTTTTTCATTCCCAATATCAAGCACTTATAAATAGCGAATAATTATTAATGGCTGCTAAAATATGAGAAACAGAATGATTGCAAAAATATTTAATATTAACCATCAAATATTAGAGATTAAAATCATTTACTGAAAATGTAGAAAACTAAAATAATATTAAAAAACAACCACTGCATTATCATGCTACATAATAAAAAAAATTCTAATACGATTCCTGTCATTAATTTTTTAATATTCATATTATTTCTCAAAAATAATTAAAAGGGCAAAATCGTAGAATAGGGGCCGTTGGAATTTGGCTTCAAAAATTGTTTTCATCAAAGTTATGATTGAAAATTGTAAGTGAAAAAGAAAAAAAGTGAACTGCAAACAGTACAAGAAATTCGGGTTGATACATTTAGCAACTTATTACTCAGATTGCACCACAAAAAAGTTGCCAAATCACAACGTCCCCTATTTTGCAATTTGGCCTTAAAAAGAATCGAACAATGGGTGAAATTGAAGATGAATGTCAAGATTTCTATACATTATTTCGTAATAATTTCAAGCTTTGAAAAAAAGTCGAATGAAATTTGGTACAGAAAACATGATATACATATGATGGTTACAGTTTAACACTACTTCAGTGAAAATACACAGTAATAAATTTATTTTGCTCAGAGCGTGACAGGAAATGACACGTTAAAAATTCATTTATTGCATGATCATTTGAGTTTCATTATTTATGTCACCATATGTCTTGTCATTATTCTGCGAAATAATATTTTAGAATTCATATTATTACTCATAAATAATTAAAAAGGGCAAAATCACAGAATAGGCGTCGTTGGGATTGGCTTCAAAAATTCTTTTTCGCCAAAGTGCACCAAGAAAAAAAAGTTACGATTGTAAGTGAAGTAAACTGCAAACAGTAAAAGAAATCTGGGTTACTACATTTAGCAACTTATCTCTAAGTTGGCGCCACAAAAATTGCCAAATTCCAACGGTCCTTATTTTGCGATTTGGCCTTAAAAGAAACGAACAATTGGTGAAATTGAAGATTTCTATACATTATTTAGTAGTACTTTCAAGCTTAAAAGAAAAAGTTGAATGAAAGCTGGTACAACAAATAGTGATGGTTACTGTATAAAACTACTTCAGTGAAAAATACACAGTAATAAATTTATTCAATTCCTTCTGTTAGCTCACACTCTCCCTATATATATATCTTGTTCAAATTTTCAATCGTTCATAAAATACTTTTTATTCATCCACTCAAGTTCAAATACATTTCTTTTTTTGAACTTGTAATGGATGACACTGGATGTTAATACAGTTTTTTCAAATATTAATCCATTCATTAAATTTAATTAGTTCATTTTAGTTTTTTTAGATTTAAGTTGCATATATCTACCCATAGATGACGTCAGATAAACTTTAAAAAAATGAATTAAAATTATTTATAACGGACTTTCTTCAATATAGTGAAAAAAAAAGTAGGAATTGACTTTAAATTTTTTTTTTTTTTTAATATTACTAGTTTTACTTAGCGCGTGACAGGAAATGATATGTTAAAAAATTCATTTATTGCATGATCATTTCAGTTTCATTATTTATGTTACTATATGGAGAAAAGTTTAATAAACGTTTCATGCTAAAATAAAATAAAAAATCAAATCGTAGGTTTATAATTTGTTTAATTCTCAATTTTGAAAAAGATAAAATCACAGTCAAACACACCCAAAATATTACTCATTTTGAACAGATCCAGAAATACCTCCTGATCTTCAACTCGCCAGAGGTCATTTACAAACCTTAACCGAAAAGACCTCCAAAACGGAAAATCACAATCCACCTACATCGAAAAACTAAACCAAATCAACTCAAAATCAAATATGCCAATGAACCGAACAACAAACTGCCTTGAACGACAAACGCCTCTGAAAAAAAAAAAAAAAATGACTGATAAAGAAATCGTTACGAATAAACCTAAATAAGATCAACCTTTAAAAAATCAACAATCCGCTATCACTTTCCAATGCTCCGAGAGAGATTCAGTCGTCGACCAAAACCACACGAAAAGCGGGCCAGTGGTAATCACCTTTCTTTCAGACCTTGAGAGAGGGCATATCGTTTGCACCCGACCTTGACCAGCGGAGAAATACCGGCATCGGGGTGGGGGGGAAGGGGCGGAGGATTCAAAAAATCGTTTGGGATTTGAACCTTCAAGGATAACGGGGAAAGAGAGAATAAAAAGTTGATGATCACATTTTTAAAGAGTGTGTGTGTGTGTGTCAGTATATATTTCTTGAGGATGGGCGGGAGATTGGGAAAGGTAGGGTTGAATTCCAAAAGGGCTGAGGTTAAAATCAATTTGAAATTCGATGCAATAACTCGTTTGTTGGATTGATCATTTTTTTTTAGGAAAAACCACTCGTTTAAGTTGCTATTTTTATCAATTACAGCATCGAATAGGTATATATGATAAATTAATTGTAATATTCTTTTCAAATAAATTGCAAAAAAAAAAAAAAAAAAAAAAAAATGAATTGGTAGATTTAAAGAAAAAAAAAAAAAACTGATTTGAGATTGATTCTAATGCAATCTATCAATTCATGTCGTGTTATCAAATGATCATTAAAATTAAAATTGATTTTTTATCATGCATTATTGTATCTTATATTTTGATGATTAAATCTTTAAATACATTTCCTATGGATAAATCTTTAATAGACTTATAAAATGAATTAAATAAAAATAGGAGAAAAAAAAAAACTTATAAAAAAAAAAAACAATGCGCGTACATACATAAGTATATATTTTTAAATTACACAAAAAGAAAATTACAATTTTGAAATACTTTTAATATGATTGTAAAATCCCTGTTATTACTATTATTAAAATCACCATTAATTATATTTTCCCATTATTAAAAATACATAATTTAAAAACTAAACTGAAGTTTACTAAAAATTATCATCAATCAAGTATAAAATGATAATCATAATTTCCTTTTTCAAAAAAATTTTTATTTTCTAACAGCATGAAAATATTTGAATCCATTATTATAAATCCATTAGACTACGCATGCGTAGAGAAAGTGAAAACAACAACAATCATAAGATATTAAACTTGAATTCGGTTTTATTATTTTTCAGCGCAATTCATGTGTTTCATATAATATTAATCTTGGGCAAAATTTTTTTGTAAATCCCACTTGAATAAAATTTAAAATATGGAAATCCTTAAACAAGTCATAATTTTAGATTTAGTTTACTTAAAATATCAGTCGTTTTAAACCAGAAAAAAAAAAAGCGTTTATTTTATCTTCAAAATAAACGTGGTTTTATATTTTTTTGTGAAAAAGATTTTTTTCTTTATATAAGTTTATGCTTGATGGCATTTTTGATAAAGAATTTAAAGTATATTTAATCTTTTATTTTACATAACATATCTGAATATTTTAAAATTCTTGATGAATTTTTTTAGATAGTTTTTTTTTCTATTCCTATAGGTCGGAACTGGCATATATTTTAATACCGGAATTTAAATATCACTAAAAAGTATACATAATTTTACTTAAATAACAACTCAATTATAAACCTTCGTTTTAACGATTTATTTAAATAAATATATTATTTAATCTTAAACAGCAAATTAGAGCCGATTTCATATATACATACACACACACACACACACACACATATATATATATATATGTGATTATGTGTGATATATACGATATGTGAGATGATTATGTTATTTATATTATACAGAGAGATGATAATGTTAAATAATTTTCAGCTAATTATCGTTATTATTATCAGAAAAAAATATGTATATATAAACTCAACCGTTACCCGTTGGATATTTAGATAATAGTTGGATAGTCGATAGATATTAATCTAGTTGGATAGTCGATAGATATTATTCTAGTTGGATAGTCGATAGATATTATTCTAGTTGGATAGTTGATAGATATGACTCTAATCTGATAGTTGATAGATACTACTCCAGTTGGATAACTACCCCATTTAACTTCTCCGCAAAGTATTTAATGATAAAATATATGATTACGATATAATTGTGAATTGCTTTAATACGTTGCCATGGTTATTACTTAATAGTACTTCAGTATAATGCACTAAATAATAACATTCCATACAGCACGTGACACATAACCACATCACACGATTTGATTCTACAGAAAAATCGTTTACTACGTCTTCGTTACTACGTCATTTACTACGTTGCCTTTTCTCCTATGGTAAGACAAATTTACAAACTGTTTCACGGCTTTTAGATCCCATTTCGTAAAATCTAATTGCCCAATTATTCATAAAACAATGCTTCTCCGCTACCTCTATGGACAATTATAAATTATTAAAGCGTAATTTCCTGACGCCATGAGGATATGACCCCTTATGGAGGAAAAGAAAAGCTGATATTCAACAGTCGACCCTTTTTCCACGCGCCGTTTGCCTCCGTCGTCACTCGATTCGCCCCCGGGTCCACTGGGGCATCGAAAGGGAAACGGGAGGAGAAACCTCCCCGTCGCGCTGCGACGTGCACCGAGAAACCGTCTTCCAGCGATCATCCCAGGTTTTTCTCACGTTTAACAGATTAATGCCGGTTACAAAATGCGTAATAGAATAAGTTTATAATCCATGTGAATATTGTAACAATCTTCGTAAATTCGTGTGAAAATCAACGCAAAATCGTGTAAATATCAATGTAACTATCATGTTGAATATTATATCAATACAAAATATGTTGAATTATTTTAAATATAAGTACAAAATATCATGTTGAATCCTGTTAAATATCAATGCCAAATATGTTAAATCATGTTAAATATCAATGCAAAATAGCATGTTGAATCTTGTTATATATCAATTCAAAATAGCATGTTGAATCATGCTTAAATATCAATGCAACTATCATATTGAATCATGCTTAAATATCAATGCAACTATCATATTGAATCATGCTTAAATATTATTGCAACTATCATGTTAAATATCAATGAAAATATCATGTTGGATCAGTTTAAATATCAATGCAAAATATCATGTTGAATCATTTTAAATATCAATACAAAATATCATGTTGAATCATTTTAAATATCAATGCAAAATATGTTAAATATCAATGAAAAATATCTTGCTGAAACATGCTTAAATATCACGCGTCAAGAAACAGAAATGTGAACAGAAATGTGAATCAGAAACAAAATAATATGTGATGGTAAATTTACATTTACCATCACATATTATTTTGCACATCATTATACTTACACCAACGCTAAATTTAGAATGTTATCAGTTTATTTAAATGAGTTAGAATAATTAATGTAAATGAGTCAACGCCACTGTTGACAGAGATAATGTAAAAATACTTACTATATCTGTTTTGTTTAGAAAGTTATTTTGTACGACGCCAGTGAATGTGAAAAATAATTATTCGCAATAACCATACAGAGCAAATTATTGTTATATAGTAAGCATAAATATATACTCTCAAGAAGACATTGCAAAAAAATATATATATATATCTGTAGATGTATTGATTAATTTTTCTAAACAAAATAAGTACTAGATTCTTTTGTGATGACTTTTAAAAATATTAGTAATAGATTTAATGCCAAATCACAAAAATGAAAATAAGTAATAAAAATTGCATAAGAAGAAATAAAAAAAAAAAAAATCAAGTATCTGTCTTCATTTTTTTAAAATTAATTACATGTAAACTTAGAAAAAGTAGTGCATGGTTTAGAAAAATATTACAAAAATAGTACATTTAGTACACGGTTAAAATTAAGTGTTCAACTTTTTTAATACTAAATTGTTTATAGGCCAAGCCGGCAAGAAAAAGCAAAAAAAAAAAAAATCACTAATGCTTTTATAAAACGAAGAAACTTATTCATGTGTAGTGCTTTATATCAACGTTCCTTTCATTTACATTTTTACCGCATTGCTACTAAATTAATATTGTAAAAATATAAAAATGAATTCATACTATATTCCAGGCAGCCTGGAGTAACGTATCAATCAAGAGATTCATAATTCGATTCGTGAAACCAAGAGATACTGTCAAGTCGTTACTTATGCTTTTCTATTATCCAGTGTTCTGAACGACTCCATGTACACTATAATGTCATGAAACATTTCTCTGTTTAAAAATAACGGATCATAATATCTATTTGCGATGCCTTACCTGAAAGGACTATTCAATATTTTGCAAATATTATGTTTTAATCTGAGCACGTCAAATTAGCACATACAGCATGAAAAATTAACGTCACAGTGTGCCAAATTTCGGTAATAACTTGACGTGCTATCACTTACTCTTGGCTAGTTGTAACATGCTCAAAATAGTCGTACAGTAAAACGTAGGTTCGA
Organism: Caerostris extrusa; assembly: GCA_021605095.1. Classification (NCBI taxonomy): domain Eukaryota; kingdom Metazoa; phylum Arthropoda; class Arachnida; order Araneae; family Araneidae; genus Caerostris; species Caerostris extrusa. The sequence goes on along the minus strand of BPLR01008061.1, from coordinate 145,748 downwards.
AACCGGTGGCAGTGTGTTTACGGAGTTATTCAGAAGACTCAAATGGTAATGGGAAAGTATGAGTAACGACTTGACGGAATCTCTTGGTTTCTCGAATCGAATTATGAACCTCTTAATAGATACGTTACTCTAAGCATTACTATCAACGTAGCCTTCATTTATATTCATACCTGGAGAATTCATTTACATTTTTACCAAGTTCATACTTAAATAAATGTGGCAAAAATATAAAAATGAATTCATATTACATTCCAGGCACTTAGCACGTTACCACGTAACGTTTATTTAGGCTAATTTGAAGTGCTCAATTAAATAACATATAAGCAGTAAAGGGCAAGATACAAAAATTTAGCATTAACGTCACTATAACGTCATGAAAAATTTATCTGTTTTAAAAAATTATTGGATCATAATATCTATTTGCGATGTCTTATCTGCATGGCTATTCAATATTTCGCAAATACTACATGTTTTAATAAGTCATATCTGCTATATCAAGAACATTGTGGACAGCCATGTAGAAATGTTTATTTATAAAGAAGAGCTCAATTTGAAACAAGCATTTGACGAAAGTTGCAGGTGCTTCTAGATAAGATCCATGAATCATTAATTCAACGTCAGAGCCACATTCATACTACAGTCCAGGCAGCCTAGAGTAACGTATCTATTAGAGGTTCACAATTCGATCCGAGAAATCAAGAGATCCGATCGAATCGGTTACTAAAATGCTTTCCATTAACCATTCGAATCTTCTGAACGACTCCATAGACACTGCCACCGGTTTCGAACCCGTGTTTTCTTGTACGACTAGTTAAGCACGTTACCACTGGCCAAGAGTAAGCGATAGCACATACAGTTATTACCGGATTTTGGCATATAGTTATAGAGATGTTTATTTCTCATGCTAAATATGCTAATTTGACGTGCTCAAATAAATAACGTATAAGCAGTAAAGGGCAAGATACAAAAATTAGCATTAACGTCACTATAACGTCATGAAAAATTTCTCTGTTTTAAAAATTATTGGATCATAATATCTATTTGCCATGTCTTATCTGCATGACTATTCAATATTTTGCAAATACTACATGTTTTAATAAGTCATATCTGCTATATAAAGAGCGTTGTGGACGGCTATGTAGAAATGTTTGCTTTATACAGAAGAGCCTAGCAGGTTGAATTTGAAAACAAGCCTTTGACGAAAAGTTGCAGGTGATTCTAGATAAGATTCATGAATCACTAATTCAACGTCAGAGCCACTCGCACGATATGAGCAGGTGTGCACATTGTTTTCATATTAATAGACTGTTTGGATGTCTTCATATCCAACTTCGCTTTTTCTTAAATACGTGCGTTTATGAAGGTATAAAAAAAAATGTGTTTCTTATCATGCGAGTTAGGGATGTTCAGATGTATGGTAAAAATATACATTGGCATGTTAAATAAAATACTTATGTATTGAAATTCAGACACAAATTGTTAGTAAAAAGTAATATGTTACGCAAAAGTAATTATAAATTGTTTTCTTAAATTTGAAAAAAATATATATATATTTATGTGTTTTAAAAGTTGCAGTGTTAAAATTTCAATAACTGAAATTTTTATGTGCACACCTTATAAATGATGCATAAGATAATAAACGATTTTTTTTTCAAACACTAAGGCAAAAAAAAAAAAAATATTTTGAAATTGAAAATGTTTTTTATTGAATATAAAAAACAGTAAAAATATATTTGTAAAGGTAGAATAATTTTTTAATTCGTTTACAAAGAAAATATGAAAGAATAGAATTATAATTACATTTAGAATTTAGAAAATTTCTTCTTTTTTTTAAATGTTATCTAATTATATCTATTCTTATCAATTATTATCTAATTATACCTATTCTATTTATTCTATTCTTATCATCATCATCTAATTATACCTAGTCTATTTATTCTATTCTTATCAATTATTATCTACTTATACCTATTCTATTTATTTCTATTTATTCTTTCTTATCAATTATTATCTAATTATACCTAGTCTATTTATTCTATTCTTATCAATTATTATTATTCGCAATTATCTTATCTAATTAATTCTTATCAATTATATCTATTGTATAATAGATATTTTTATACATAGAAATAAAAGGGGATTTAGAAATAATAGTAAAATAATAAAAGGGGATTTATAATGTTTATTTTGAATGATATTTATACATATTTTCACCTTGCTTTTAAATATTTTTTAATTTAACAATAATTAAAGCATATTCTTATTTTACAAAAAGAATAATTTTTTGGTTTGGTAAAATATACATTTTTCTAAGATACTTAAATCTTAATCTTCGATATACCCAGATCCATGCATTTTCCTTTATAATTGTAATGAAATGACTTCAATATTTTCAAATTTAAACTATTTTGCTATTTTTATATTTTAAACACAATTTAAATGCTTATGATTAACAGCAAAGTCCTTACAAATATTTATGCAAATGTTACGACAATAACTTTACCTGAGAATAATATATAAAATAAAATATTTATAACTACATCTAGCGTCGCTAAAATTTTCCATTCTTCTCAAGTATTGCCTACGATTTTCTATTTTTCTAAAAAAATAAAAAATAAAAATACTTTATACGAAAAAGATAACAATCTCAAAAATTCCAACCAATTTTTGAAATCAAGACAATATATATATCATTCTTTAAATGAATCATAACTATACTAAAAACTGCAAATATAAATAACAGCGTATATTATATATTTTATTAAAAATATCAAAAGAAAAAAAGGTTTTACGTGTATTTTATCAGTTTAAAATGAATGGTTTCTAACTCACGATGCGAGTGTTTTTCAAAAAGAAAACCTCGAAATTCGTCGGAAAAGAAAGAAAGCAAACGATACAAAGGAAAAGAATTGCGGAAGTGTAAATCTGGCAACAGAGCTGATACACTTCATTTGTTACGCTGCATTATGGCAACAGATAGAGAGAGAAACATAATACTAATAAAAAGATGTTCCAACATCTTCAGCTAGAAGGCTTTCAAGCATAAAGCCACATGCTTTTTTTTTTTCTTTGTTTTAAGTTTGCTTTTGCATTTGCTTATTATTACATTCACTTTAAATGTTTGCTAAATGTTTTATTTCCTGGAAATGACATAACATGAATACATAATACATTTTTTTTTTTTTTATAATTGATAAACACATTTATAAAAAAAAATCTAACAGACATAGATGATTTATCTATCAAGATAAAAATAGTTGTGATGTATTTATTCGAAAAGCTATTTTATGGAAGGCATAATTTATTTTTATCTGAATCATTTATATTTTTTATCCGAAACTCCTATTTTTCAAAAATTTTATAGATTGTTTATAGTTACCCAATCACTTTTTTTTTTACAATATTAATGTTTAAATGTTTAATAACAGTATTAATATTTTATAGCTAATTTTATAACAATATCAATGTTTTAATTGCTAATCGAAGATTAAAAATGGTCGATTATTAACGAAGTTGAATAGGTTTATCATAGAATTTTTATGAATTTCAAGTTTTATTAAAAAATTTTGAACCAAATTTTCCAAAGTTAAAATATTTTATGACATTTATTAAAGTGAGATAACACGATGATTAAATAAATCTAATTAAAAAAATACTATTTACCATAATATTAAATACGGATCTTAGAAATATAATTTTTAGTTAGCAATTAAAATTATTGTTGTTTAATAATGAAAATTAATAATTAAAAATATTCTTCTTCTTCTTCATTAACACAATAGCCCTTGGTGAGCGAAGGCCGTCTACTGAAACATTGAGATGTTTTTCTTTTTATGATGCAAGGTTATTAACTCTACGCTCAACGCTCTACAGTCATATCAGACCCGTACCTACGATTTAAAGTGTATTCTGAACAACTACAAACCCCTATGGTACCTCCGGGACTCGAACTCGAAACCTGCGGCACCGAGCATCGAAGCTCTATTAAAATGATACTATTTAATAACATATTTATTTTTCTATCTCAATTTTTATCAACATTTATTATTTATTATTCACAAATTTGGTAACATGTGTATTTGAATTATATCTTTTACAAATTCAACATTAAAAATTAACAAACAAATGTTGATGCAAACTTGTTTAATCTATATTAAGTTATAAGCATTAAATGTTTACTGTATAGAATATAACCACATATTAATGTAACCATATTATGTTAAAAAAAGAATTTATCCAACTTTCCATCCAATAAAACTATCAATAGAGTAAACACGGAAGTACATTATATTTTTGAAAACATTTCATAAATGAGATGTTATATTTAGAGAGATGAAAGATATTTCATTTATGAGAAAATTCTATTTTAAATTTAAATCATATTTTCCATAATATCAAAATAGAAAAGCAGAAATAAATTATATAAGCATATTTGTATTTCTTTTATTTTATATGCATTCTTTAGTATTTAAAAATTTGTACTTTACAATTCGCCTTACTTATAATAAGTAAGTAATAAAAAATATGTAATAATAAATAACAAATTGTTCATAAGCGAATTCAAGCAAAACCTAATCATTTTCACTATTTGATATATAGTTTACATTAAATTTGTACCATTTTATTGCTTTTTATTAATTTAATATTTCTTATAGCAAACGATAATAAAAAGCATAAAATCCAATTTAATAATTTTCAAAATATTTCTTTATCAGACGATATTAAAAAAATAAAATTAATGGAACCATTTCCAAACGATATTTAAAAAAAATTCGAAACTGTTCCATTTAGAATGGAAAGGAAAAAAAATATGTCCTACTTTTTAATTAACTGATTGATAAACATGTCAAATCTAGGTTAAAAGAACTCTTTTTTTTCTTTTTTAAGAGAATAATTTTTGAAAGACGTAACAAATAAAATGAATTTCCAAACTATTTTAATAACGCAACTGAAAATTTTCTATTCATTCCCATATTTTCTGAATAGATAAAGTTTTTTCGCGCAGAGATATCTCACACGTGCTCTTCGATCATGAAATGTGGCAGAAAATTTTTAAATTAAAATTAGACATTATGCATTCATTTCGTGATCATGTTTTTGCAACTTTTATTCGTCATAAAAGACGTCTACGGGAAAGTGAGAAATGCGCATAATGAAATTGTTCTAAAAAAAATAATAAAGAAGAATTTTGAAAGAATTGCGTATAAAATGAAATTTTATAATTTATAAGAAAAAAATACGATTATAAATATGATTTCAAAAGAAAACAGTTTTGTTGCTCGCCATTTTATTTATCACTAAATATAAAATGTAATAATTTATTTTTATTTTTATTAATATTTGAAGTTTGACGTTTGAAAATATTAAAATTTATTAATTTGAGCTAATAAAATTACCAAAAAAAGTTACTGTTACAAGTTATATAATTTTACTCTATTTAAGAGTAATAATTTGATATTTACTTTATACGCAAAAATACCTTAAATATAAACTCTATGTGTTACGTATCATAAATTAGTGATCCGTACTATCTCGGAAGATTTATTGATAGAAAATATCGACACTTATTTTGCTAATAATTTTTATAAATTAGAGCTAAAATAGAAATATTGTAGAGTAATTAATAAGTTTATTTTCATTTGAATGTGTAACTATCGAATTTTGAAATTAAATTTTTAAAATTTATTCGTTTTAAATTAAATAACTACCCCTAAATTTTTTTATTTCATTATTTAACAGCAAAAAAATGCATCACATATATTAATTGATCACAAATATGCAAAATTTTTTACATTTTTCCACATTAGATTAAATTTATTAGAATATTAAAAATTATTTTACTTAGAATTAAAAAAAAAAAAAAAATCTTTTGGAAGTTTGATATAAATAGTATCTTGGTGGATTGAAAACGGTTGATATAAAATAAAACAATAATCATTATCAATCATTTTTGATTAAAAAAGAAGCATTAAAAAAACACTCATACGCTTATTCGTCAAATAACCAAATACTCATTTCCAATGTTGATTTTCGAGATTTAAAAAAAAAAAAAAAAAAAATTGCTTCACCAACAGAGCAAGACACACAAACAGATAGCGAGTGACAATCTAAACGGACCGTTCAGCATCTGAACACAGTAGTAAAAAATAATAATAATAAATAAATAAAAGCAGCATCTGCCACGTGCAAGTCGCGTGTGACGTCACGGCATTTCTCCATCGATTGTGAGCCATCACGCTGGCAGTGAATCCCAAAACAACAGGAAGAAAGTGCTCTTGTTGCTGCTCCAAGCGACAACCTTCCATTTTTTTTCTTTTTTAATGGAGTAATTGGTGGATGCACTGACAGCTCCCTTTCTCTCAGTCCTCCCGTTGCAATTGGAACTTTTGTATTTGGGATGGCGTGTGATTTATCAGTTGGGTCTTTTAGTACTTTCATAGTGTTTACCTGACAAACTAATTACCTATTTAATTTAAAAAAAAAAATTCTGTGGTTGCACTTGTACAGAGTTTTTTTTTTTTTTTTTTTTTTTAACTAAACGATAACAAACTACAAGTAACATAAAAAAAATTTTTAAGTCAATTCCTTCTTTTTTTTCTCACTCTATTGCAGAAAGTCCTTTATAAATAATTTTCATTCATTTTTTTAAGTTTATCTGGCGCCTTCTATTGGTAGATACATGCAACTTAATTCTAAAAAAAACTAAAATTAATTAATTAAATGTATAATTACTGAATGAATACTTGAAAAACTTCATTAGCATCCAGTGTCATCCATTACAAGTTCAAAAAAAAAACTGTATTTGAACTTGAGTGGATGAATAAAAGTATTTTATGAACGATTGAGAATTTGAACATGATATATATAGGGAGAGTGTAAGCTAATAGAAGGACCACTAGGAATAGACCACTTTCTATTTATATTGAAAATTAGTATGTTATAATCATAAAAATTAATAAACTTATTATTTTTAAATCTTGGGGTTTTTTTTAATACAATTAATTATTATTGTTTATGAAATGTATCTTTCATATAATTCAAATTGGATTTTTTTAAATTTAACTATAAGTTTATGTAAATTTTAAAAAATGCTTAGATTGATTTGGCTTGTAATATGTTATGTATGTTTTGTCTTTCAATGTTTTCCAATTATTTTTCAGATTAATCTAATTAAATAATCTATTTCTTAACTTTATTTTCTGATGTTGTATTTGTACAATGCTATAATGTAAAAACTATTTATTTATATTAGTACTACTATTATAAAAACTATTTATTATATTATTATATATTAACTCTCTATTTAATTACACACACTCTCTCTCTCTCTCATATAAATATAACAATATTCTCATTAATGACTTCGTGTTCAATATAAAATGCCACTTGACGAATGAAGGATATGTAATCCAGGAGAATTTTCATGGATTTTAGTGATTTTCTCAGGAATTTTCGTTTCGTAAGGATAAAAAATACACGCCTGATTATCAATGCGTAACATTCATATAAGCTGTTAATTTGTCGTTGAATCTTTTCATTTCTGATCACATCGCATTCCAGTAACGTATTTGAATCTGCACGACGCTATTTTGCACGTGTTACCATTGAGTCAGAAATGTGACATAAACATTGACATGTAAAGAGTTAAGTGATATTATTTAAATAAAGGTATGATACTTTAGAACAAAAAATACAAGAACAAATGTCTTTATATAATATTTAGAATAGTATTCTTATTAAGTACCATAGCTTGAACAGTACCATAGCGAACAGTACAAAAGTTTTATAAAGTTTCTATTAGTTAGCTGTCTTTGTTTTACAAACCATTTTTCTATTTGAAAATAGTTTACTAACTTACACAAACTAACAAAAGTTTACGTTGTATTCCTTATGAAAAAGTACACAAAAAAGTTCAATTATAAGAAATCGAATAAAACATCTTTCTCCAACTAAGACAAAAAAAAAAAAAATTTGAAAAAAAAAACTCAAAAAAGGAATAAAAAGAAATAAAAAAAAAAAAAATTGCAGAGCTCTCCTTGGGAATAAGATAATGTATCTGAAAAGGACTTTGAGAGAGAGAGAGAGAAAAAAAAAAAAAAAAAAAAAAAACTGCAGATACATGGAATTCGTTCTAATATTGATGGTTCTGGAAAAACCTGGTATCAAATACAAAAGCGGAATAAATAACGTCGCCAGAGAAGGTGAAAACAACACCAACAAAAAGTGTCTGCCGAAAAATGCATGAATATTTCAACACCGAATAACAGTAAAAATCCTCCTCTTCTGATAGTTTCACTGTCGAAGAATTATAATGTATACGATGCATTATACCGTGAAAAAAATAAATTCGCCAGGAAAAATTCTGATTCATGGCTTTGATGGAAAACAATGCCTTTTAAGAATTTTTTTTAGCTTTTTAAGTTGTTAGGATAGGCATTTCAGTGCATGGCATTTTTATGCGCATTTACATTTTGTAGAGGTATTCGGGGTACGGGTAAACTGTGCCACTACTCACTTAATACAAGGTGAAATTGGACTATTTTTTTTTCCTAATGTATGAGAAATTTCTTTTACATCCACGAATACGATAAACTTGTTGATCATTTATAGAACACCACATTGACGGATCAACATGTTCCCTAAGAGGTGAGTGAAATTAACAACTTCCAGGTAACTATCACTGGTAATTGCCTTACATCTGCGCATTGGATACAAAAAGTGTTTCCTGTTTTCAACAATAGAATGAATAATCAACCATTATTTAATAACTTTTTTAACTTGTAGCCTATGGATGGATGAATATGTTCCCTAATGTGGCGAAATTAACGACTTCCAGGAGAATAGCACTGGCAATTAATTGCCTTACATCTGCGCATCGGACACGACAAGGTTTTCCCGTTTTCAATAAAAGAATGTATAATCATCACTTTTTAATAACTTTTCACTTGTAGCCTAAACTATGGATGGATCAGCATGTTCCCTAAATGGTGAAATTAACAACTTTCCAGGAGACTAGCAGTGGTAGTTGCCTTACATCTGCGAATAGGATAGGAAAATCATAAGAAATCTGTAATCACACAATTCAAATATAAATTCCAGACAATTCTATATCACTCCCGAGTATATTCATTTTACAAAATATTGACAGCATTACTTGAAAACGTGGATCGAATCTTTGTCTTTTTGAATGTTAGTGCTCATTATCAAAAGGTGGATTAGCTGACAATTAATTTCCAATCTGAAATACAAGTCAAGTAATGAAAAAAGACATTGTTCAAAAATACTAAAAAAAAAAAGCAAACATTTAAATGTCAATGTAATGGATAGTTATTCATTTAAGAAATTTATTTTCAGAAGGTGATGAAATACTGAAAGCATTTATCTAAATTCTTGAAAACTATTAATTCTTAAAATTTAATCAAAACAGGAAGTACATGTTGTATAATCAGAAAGAATTTATAATTGCAGGAATCCGACAAAATAAGTTCCTCAAACTGTTTGATTACAACTAGTTAAAAGTATAATTGATAACAGTCATGCATACTTAAAAACATTATTTATTATTAATATATTAATATTACAATTCTGCCTAGATACTCTGCAATTGATTGAGTGATTAACATGGAGCAACCAAGCAACTACTAACAAGTTTCAAATCAAAGTTTTCCTGTTTTTAATAAAAACTAGTTGAAACCCAATTGATAATATCAAGTATACCTAAACAAAAATTATTTATTGAATAAAAATCGCTTTTCAATGTTAAAATGTTTCAAATTCTTAGAGACAATGACGAATTATGTATTGATATTCCTTTTTTTCTTATGCATATCAATTAAAATCACATTTCACGCATGACTCTAAATCCTCTGTCTCACTACAGCAATCCAGCTCCTGATTGCTGTGATTTACATGGAACAACCAAGCAATACTAAGGTTTTTCAAAAAGTTCATTGACGTCCAAGTTGTTAATGACATTCCTGGATCACGAAATCCTCCTGACTTTGGTGGAGGAAGGTAAAAGGTTCTCGGAATCCATGGAGGGAAATGGCTATTACAATAGAAAATCAATAAGTGTCTGAAACAAGCAACTATGGAATTATTTTTTCAATACGTTTCCTTATGAATTGCCATGAAAATGAATAAAAAGTTGTAAAGTTGTCACGATTAAACATGAAATGAGTGTTTGTTGTACGTGAACATCGTGAGTTATGGAAAATTGGAAATGGAATATTTAAGTTATTTAGTTATACTGCTTCTCCTGTTGAATTTTTCCTCAATCTTTCGTAATTATGGTTATATTAACTGAAAATGAGACCAATTTAGAAATAACAGTATTTGTTATGTTCCATGTATACTACAATGCTTTTATTTTCATATGTAACTAACTTTAGTTAACTGGATACAGTAACGGATAACTAATTTCTACAAAAGGATAACTAACTTCTGGATACAGTTTTATCTAGAATTTACGAGTTTCTTTATGAATTACCATGAAAATGAATAAAGATTTATCACGATGAAACACGAAATTAGTGTTTGTTGTACGTGAACATCGTGAGTTATGGAAAATTAGAATGCTGAAATAGTAGCGTGTCTTTAAAAAATTAACATATGGAACTTTATCATCATGAAATATCAATGAAACAACAGAAAAAAATCGGTTGTAAGTATCTGCCTAATTTTATATTCACCAAAGAATAGATCATAATACAGTATGTATTATAAGTAATACATATCTTCCTTGAAAATGAAAATATTATCAAAGCCACACAGAATTAAAAACATAAACTGTTAATTTAAGACGAACTACATATATTAAATTACATATCAACAATTTAAACACAATTAAAAATTTAAATAATCATCTACTATATATCGTCACCAAAATATGACAACATTTTCTTAAGAAAATGCGTTGAAATACTTGCATGTCTTTTTAAAAATCACATCTGAAACTTTATCATCATGAAATATCAGTGAAACAACAGAAAAATCGGTAGCCCAAAGTATCTGCCTAATTTTATATTCACCAAAGAATTGATGATGATACAATGTATTATAATCTAATACAGATTTTCCCTGAAAATGAAATTATCATCAAAACCACACAGAATCAAAACATAAATGGACAATTTAAGACGTATTAAATCAAATCACATACCAACAACTTAAACACACTTCAAGTCAAACAAGCATCTACTATGCATTGTCACCAAAATAGACAACAATTAAAAACACATTTTTTTCTCACTAAAATTTGTTGAAATACTTGCATGCCATTTTAAAAATTAACATACGAAACATTATCACCACGAATTATCAGTGAAACAACAGAAAAACTTGATAATAAGTATCTGCCTAATTTTATATTCACCACAGAATTGATGATAATACTATATGTATTATCCTTTTAATTAAAAAATAAAATATATTTTGAGAATTATTTTCTACAAAATTTCACTATGCATAAAAACAACGGACTTTTTTTCCATGGCAATACTATTATTTTATTTTGCATAACAACAATACTCTGTAAACATGATAATGTTAAATCACTATCAATGTAACAGAACTCAAAAGTCTTCCATGATGTCAAATCAAAATTGTAAAAAATAAACTCGCTATATTTGTACAAAAATCAGTATGTCCTCACTGTATGAAATTCAATTATTTGCCCTGCAAGTATGAAATTCTATTATTTGCCCTGAATCTATGAAATCCGTTTTTTACTGCCACTTATGCGCATAATTTTTGTATGTTTATTTATTGCCTGAGATTTGTTTTATCCTACTAAGTTATTTTAAACGCAATTGGACTGTAGAATTGAATGATATATAATGATATAGTATCGTTTGTATATATAATGTATTGTTAATATATAAAGATATAGTATTGTACACTGAATTTCTACAAGATAAAATCCAACCAAAAATATTAAATTTAATCTGTAAACATTAGTCAAAATCCATCCATGAAAATCACAATATTATCAAAGCTACACATAATCAAGACATAATCCGACAATTTAAGACGAACCACGTATCAACAAGTTAAACACACTTCAATTCTATGTAAACACCAATTCTATGTATCACTACTATGTATCACCATCAAAATAGACAACTACTTTTTCTCACGAAAATTCGTTGAAATACTTGTATGCCATTTTAAAAATTAAAATATGAAACATAATCATCATGAATTATCACTGAAACAAAGAAAAAAATCGGCGATAAGTGATTGCCTAATTTTTATATTCACCAAAGAATTAGTAATAATACAATATGCATTATAATCTGTAAATTTTGGTCAATACCGAATTGTTGCTTGTAAATCCTTCTTTCAAAACCAAAATATTACCAAAGCCGCACACAATCAAAACATAGATCTACAATTTAAGAAGAACTGCGTTCCATTCCATCAACCATCCGTCATGTACCATCCCCAAAAAATGACCCTTCGTTACGCGTAATCCATTTACAGGAGTAACGGTCAGAACCCTTTTCTTGGAAGGGGGTCCTCCCTAATTAAACTAATAGGTTGTGACGCAAAATGATATTGTGTATCATGGGTTGTGACTGAGGTTATTAGCCATACCGGCGCATGATCTCTCCGTCCGTCCATCCCGTAATTGCATCAGCAAGGAAAGGACGGCTAATTGGGACGGAGTGTCTTCCTTTTACTCCAAGGAGTTCCTCCACAGCGGAGGGATTCATTACATTACTATCTCAGGAACAGAGGAATCTTAAGTCTTTTTAGAATGGGAAAGAACTGCCGATTCCAGGATACATAATTTTGCTGTGAAAGTTCTTGTAGAAACGTAGTTGAAGAATTTTGTAACAGTATCCATATTGTTGCATAATATGCATCAGTGATTTGGATATTGGTATACGAACAGCACAGATACATTGATTTTAAAGTTGTGCTAACAGAACATGACTCTTATTGGAGAAATTTTGCAATGTGAAACATGAGTTAATTTTTTTTTTTGGTTAGGTTTTTATACTGTAGAAATTCAGTGGACAATACTTTACTTTACTTTACTTTACAACGTCAGTTTATATCATTCAATTCTACAGTTCAATTGATTTTAAAATTAACTCAGCAGGTCAAAAAGTATCAGGAAATAAGTAAACATACAAAAATGTCTCATAAGTGGCCATGAAAAATTATTTCATGAAATCAGGGCAAATAATAAGATTTCATACATTTAGGACAAATAATAGAATTTCATACATTCAAGGCAAATAATAGAATTTCATACAATCAGGGCAAATAATAGAATTTCATACAATCCGAGCAAATAATACGATTTCATACATTGACGGTATACCGATACTTTTATTCTTGTACAAATGTAGCGAGTTTGTTTTACACAATTGTTGACCTGACATCCTGGTAGACGTTTGAGTTCTGTTACATTGGATAGTGATTTAACATTATCATGTTTACAGACCATTGTTCTTGTGCAGAATAAAATAATAGTATTGTCATGGAAAAAAATCCGCTGTTTTTATGAGTGAGATTTTGTAGTAAATAATTCTCCAAATAGATTTATTTCTTTTAATTACAAATAGTTTGAATTAAAAAATTAAACGTAAGACATACGCGTTCAGCTTATTAAAAGATGATAATTTATATATGTATTTAACTGTAAACTGCCTAAAAATATTACTGTAAGCTGATCTGACGTTCTCTGAACAATTTCATACTATTTTATAGAGACTGGTAGTGGAATACTATAAAAAAACCTCATGCACTATTATTGATTAATTGCGATATTAATAAAATAATAGATAAATAAAATAGATAATTAAATAAATAGTAAATAGATAATTAAATAAAAATTTTCTTGTTGAGCATATTTATAACTATTAAATAATTGCATACTGTATTAATATAATCATACAAGTGTTTCTTTTTTTCATTGGCGCAACAACCTCACGTTGGGCCAAGGCCGTCTGCCTACTGGCAGATTTCGAGACAGAAGATATTGTCTTTTTTACAGAATAGGATTTCAGCCGTACGCTGAAAGCTTTACACCTATGGTATAAACGGATTCCGAATTTTTTTTTTTTATGAGACCGGAACATTTGGTTTAAAGTGGATTCCGAACCACAACAAACATACCGCCGAGATTTTAACCCAAAACCTGTGGCACCAAGCGCCAGCCACTTGGTCATGAGACCCACTTTAAGATATTAATATATTCATTTTCATTAAATATATAAAACTTATACAAAACTGATAGCGTCTAACAAAAGTTCTTCACTAAAAACCATGCTCACTACATAGCTGAAATTCACTCATTTAACCATTCTTTGTGTGCTTAATACGACTCACATAGTATATATATTCTTGATATACACAATTTAGAAATAGAAGATAATATAGATTTTATCGTTCTGTCCTTTGTTCTAATAAGTAATAATAATAGAATACTATAATTCATTTCATTGCAGACAAATAGATCTCTATGCATAAAGGGACAGAATGAATGATATCTGCTCTTGAATATTTATGCATCCATCATCAATATTATCCTCAAGAGATTATACAGCTCTCTCTCAAACAATAAAAATTCTACTCGTTAGAGAATCTAAACTATCAAAATGGATTCCACCCAGCCCCGTTATTAATTCGTGTATCATTAGTAACAATCTTCCGAAGCAATTATTATTCAAGGGCATGCATGACTATTGTAATTATGCACTTGTTTCGCCGTGCTTAATCACTTTCGAAGCGGACAAATTACTTATCATTAAAATGCAAGCGAAAACAGAAATCGGCAGGAAAAATCTTGCCTGGCCGAATAAAAGCGTTTTTGATGCTATCGGTTTGTAATCACCGTATTTAATTAAAAAGAAAATGAAATTAGTTTTTAAACGTAGCAGATTGGTATGAATGCATTTATGTTGTCGATATTACATGCGCATAAAATAATGTGAAAAGAATGTTATAGTTTGTGTTTCTTGATCAAAAATTATGTTTTCATCAAGAAAATTGCAATTCCAATGATCCAATGTTAAGCAAAGATGAACAAATCAAATTATTTTTACTGTTTTATCTGTAACATTAAAAAAAAAAACTTAAAAGTTATAAAGAAAAACGAAATTGAAAAGTAACTAATGATAACTAATCATGTCCTCTTAAAAACTTTGCTGATTATTTAAAATAATTTTACTAAATCTATAATAAATTTCGTTTTACATTTAAAGCAAAAATATCTTCAAATTGCGCACTAAACTGTAAGTCCCGGTCTATTAGACAAAAGTGTACATAAAATGATCGTAGAACGACAAATCAAATCAAACAAAATGAACTTGTGCACAATTTTCAGTATGAACGACTTTTTTTGGCGTGTCAATGTTGTCTTTTACATAAATCACTTCTGGCGGACTTTCAAAATGTAAATTGTCTGCTTGTGTGTCATTGGCAAAAACTATGGCCTCATGGCCAATTGGCTAGCTCATCTGGCCTTTGGTATCACAAGCTTCAGGTTCAAATCCTGGATGTTTGGTGGTCTAGGGGTTCAGAATCTACGTTAAGCTGTAGTCCCCTCTAATTAGCCTAATGTATGCAAGAGAAGACCATAAAGGGACAAACCAAATTGAGAGAAACCAGGAGAACACATACACGATCAACTCTACGATAAAGAAGATGGATACCAAAACAAATATCAATGTACCATTTTAAATTACACTAATTTAGAAAGGCGGGAAATGATTTTTTGGAAGTAATTTTGATTCTAATCTTATCCTAACTTGACCTTTTAACTTACCAAATTAGAGTTATAAAATTTATAAAAAATCACATAAAAAACATTGAGCCTGGCGCTAGCTAGTTCAATTCGATGTTCAGAAAGTGAGCCTAAACCCTTACGATGCTTACACGATAAATCAGTATACCGACAATTGTTTGAGTTGGGTAGGAGGATGAGAAAAGAAGGTTTAAACGTTATAAATACCATTTATGGCGTGTTTAAGCTAAACTTCGTTGACACAAAGGAGCAATGTCAACTTGAAGATATATGATTGGTAGATAGTAAAGTGATAACAGTCTTCGTAGTTTATGGGCCAAACGCGCAGGTCTAGCGATAGGAAAAATACAACTTTAATGATTTGGTTTGTCGCTCTACTGTCATTTTACGCACACTTTAGGCTAATTAGACCGGGACCTACAGTTTAACATGGATTCTGAACTACTCACAAACATGACTGCCACCGGCAGGGATTCGAACCTGGAGCTTGTGGTACCAAAGGCCAGAGCGCTAGCCAATTGGCCATCAGACCGCACAACTTTAATGATATTATCATACAACAGCGTATTTTCATAGAATTTCGTGATTCTGTGTAAAAGATTTAACATAGGGCTGTAATCTGTACTTTATATGCATACCCGAATTTTTTTCTTTCAAAAGTTGTTTCTTTTCCGAATAAAATAATATGAAAAATGTTTAATATATAATAAGAAAAAACAATATTTTGATATTATTCAGACATAAATCAAGGCTCTCCTAAACAAAATTTCGCTGTCATTTACAATGAACCGCCCGGCACTCATCAATCACGAGACAATTAACATGAAGCATATTGTGGACAAGAAAACAGAATGACAATCCTAAACATGAACGGAAAAAGAAACATGTTTATGTCACGCGATTAGAGATGTGATGACGACTACGAATACCCCAACTTCCACACACAGTTCAGCACAGTCTTTATGAAATTACATCACAGATTCTGGACAGAGAGATAACTTATAAAAATCAATATTGCTGAATCTTCCATTTCCATGTGCAAAATATATCGAGCTCCAAGCTCACATTTTGATTTGAGAGCGAAGATGGAAGTATGAAAAAAAAAAAAACTTTCAATTTCGAATGTTCCCTGTGATTTGCATAAGTGTTTTTAGAATTCGTATTTTATGTGATTCGAATATTTAGTATAAAATTCTTTTATTAATTATTTTTTGGATAAAAGAGAAAGTGAATTTTTACCAAAAAGTTGCATAATTTTAATGGATTTAAAAACGTTTTATTTGAATCTGTGTTAAAGAAACAAATCAGTAGAACGAAAACATTTTCAATTCTAGAGGAGTTTAAAGAAAGGCACTCTTTTATGACTACAAAAATTTTATTATTAAAACGACAATTGATCAAATTGTAATAAAAATTATAGCAATCTTACATATTATTAGTTAGATATATTAACTTTATTTAATTTTTTTTTTTAATAATTTAAAGTTATTTTTTCAGATGTCGTTACTTTTACGATTAATCATTATTAATGTTTAAAATTTGTCGTGATAATGCTGTGTTATAGAATTCTAATAATTTTCTGTGAAATATATGCTAGTTGTCTGTGCTTATGATTGTGAGTAATAAAATAAAATAATTATCTTAATTTTTATGAAATGAAATTGTTGTTAAAGATAATTTCATCTTTCATCTTTTGAACATTATACAAGAACATTTCTCTATGTAATTTAATTCAATATTTCCACAGCTTTTTGTAGTGTAAATGTTCTTTACAGGGACCTTATCCCTTTATATTAACTTTGAATTTTGGTTATAATAAAATTTTAGTTGCCTTAAACCAAATAGAGCTATTAAACGATAAACATTTATTTAGAAATAATGAATACCAATAATTTTTCTTCATTTGCAATTTAACTGAAGTTTGAACGTACCCTAATTAAGAAAATATTTTCGTACATTGATGTTTTAAACTAAAAATAGTGCATGGCAATTAAATAATGAAGCTATTAGATTACTAATTGGATTGAAAAGACATGATAAATATAAATGACCCTGTGAAAGAACTTTGGCTTAAAATTCCGTTAAAACTACACTGTGAAACATTCATGAACTAATTTTAATATTATAGTTATAAAAATATATAATTAATAGCACATCATTACTTGTTAATGTAATGCAACAAAGTAATAAAAGTTTCCGGATTATTAAATTATATAAGTTCAAAGTACATATTATATAAGAATGAGACAGCAGTTAAATTCCAAAATGAGATTGAAAAAAATATACTAATTATAGAATAAAACTTTTAAACATGTTAGTGTTAACCTTATATAACTTAAACTTTTGTTACATTTACTAAGTTCTATACTAGAAATGTTATCCATAAGAATAAAAAAAAAAAATCATATTAAGTATTATAAGATTAAAGTTATCTATTTAAAAAGTATAAAAATAGTTTGATAAAATAAAAATGGAGAATAAAAAACAACCTTCTAAAATTCATTAAAGAAGTTTAGAAAACAAATATTTTTATACACAAATAAAAATTACATATAATCAAAAAAGCAAGATAATTTTCCAAAAAAAAAAAAAAAGCAGTAATAATTTAAATATAGCATCAATTATTAATGAAAAATGAAATAAAATTCATTACCTCATCCTGACATGCTTTATCCCACTGCAAAATGGACTGTGCGATGGGCGACATTATCTCCAAATCTCCCATTCTTCAAACCTCAACAATATATGAATTCGAACAAAAATTTTCTTCCAAAATTCTCACCAAACACAATCCTTTTTTTCTTTTAAATCGATTAAGAGATATAAATATAAAAATTATCTCATCATCAAATCCATTGGCGGGACAAACAATTTATTCTCTTGTGCTGCAAAACATAGAACCATGTGGTCAACGCTTCGATAAGTTCTTCATCACACCAGTCCCACCTCTATTCGAACCAACTCTCCGCTCACTAATGAAAACCAAAAAGCAACAGACAGTTGCTGCTGTGATGGAGTTTCATCCCGGTAGGTGGCGCTACTTGAAAAGAGAACGGAGAAGTAGAAGTTTCTTATTCTTATTTTATTCTATTTTATTTTTTAAATTTCTGTTATCGTTTTCTTTTCTGTTTCTTTTTCTTTTTCTTTTTTTTTTTTAGTAATAATCTTCGTGGATGGTATATGATTGATGCGAATTGACGCTCAATTTTTGGTGTTCCTTTGCTTAAAATATTTTTATTTCGTTCGCATTCGTTCGTCTGGTCTCTCGTTTTAGTGGAAGAGACAGGCAATTAATTATTGTGTTGTTTTAATTACCGATTTTTCAGCTCTTTTAAAAGAGTTTCGGGTACTGTAACGGAATTTAGCGTTGTTCTACCTCATCTAGTGAAATTGAGATAGATGAATTTGGTGTAGATCGTTAACAGTTTATTTCTTTTAACGCCGTTGTAATTTTTACTAGATTAAGTTGCAAATTAAGTTGTTTATATCATTGTATTAAAAATGTTGATAGCTTCATTTCATTTAATTCATTAAAATCCTTAATTAAACAATTAAAATTTTTAAAAACTGGCATTATTAATAATAAAGTTGATCAATAGATTAGGAATCTTTCACATTAAATGGAAAAATAATTAATTAATGGAAAGATTGGAAAGGTGTCAAAGATTTTATACTACATT
Source organism: Caerostris extrusa (assembly GCA_021605095.1). Classification (NCBI taxonomy): domain Eukaryota; kingdom Metazoa; phylum Arthropoda; class Arachnida; order Araneae; family Araneidae; genus Caerostris; species Caerostris extrusa. The sequence continues at coordinate 126,308 of BPLR01008061.1, read as the reverse complement.
ATTGAAGATTAAATAGCAAATAAAGTTGTTTATATGATTGTATTAAAAATGTTGATAGCATTTAATTCCTTAAAATACATAATTAAACAATTAAAAACTTTTAAAATTGTCATTAGTAATAATAAAGTTGATCAATATATTAGGAATCTTTCACATTATATGGAAATATTGTAAATAATTTCAGCATTATTTACTTTTGATATAAAATGCAGGAAAATGTTTTGAAAAGCTAATTAAATTCTTTAGACAATTTAGAAATTAAAAGTCATTGTTTTGAAGTAAATATTATTGTATGCGGCTATTTTTTATTGATAATTATGTACAGATCATAAAATAATTTTAATATATTATACTATAATGAAAAATTATATTTAAAACACACATACACAATAATATGAGTTTATTTAAGATAATTAATATGAGAAACACTACCAACGTAGAAGAATTAATGTGAGGAATTAACGAATGAATATTGTAATGAATTTTAATTATCTCTATTATAAAATAAGATTTATTCTATTATTATTTTACAAGATGAAATACAGAAAGGAGCCGTTCTATGCAGCTAAAACATGTCGATAAATTGTTTATTAACAATTGCATTTATGTAATATAAAATCAGATACGTACCTGATCTGTTAATAATTGAATCTTAAAAGAGTACGAAATTGAAATATTATATAATTTTTTTAATGAAAAGTTTCTCCGATTTCAATAAAGTACGATTTTATCAAGCAAAATTTAATACAAAAACTTACGCCGTCTGTGAAATATATGTATAAAAGTCAGATATGGATATGATTATGCATGCATATAGTGACCTTTAAATCAATTCTTTACTATTTTGTTAAATTTAAAATTCTTGTGGGTTTTTTTTTTTAGATAATGAAGATTACCAATTTTTACCTTAATATGAATGCTCTAGTAATTCTTACTTATAATTTAAAATTCTGTAATGAAGCATAGCTTATAAGTAAAAAAAAAAAAATTAAAATAATATCGTTTCAAAATCCAAAACATTTTCCCTTAACTTTGTCAATCATATATAGATTTTATACACCAAACCAAAAATTGAAATAAAAATATCATTGAAGGCTGTTGTATTAAAAGAACTTCATGCACAAAAAAAAAAAAAAAAAAGGTCTCATCTAGAAAAATTTTGTCACACCTTTTATCTTGCAAAACAGGCTGCGATTTGATTATGTTTTATAATTGTTCAAACGAATAACGATTTTTAATATATTAATGTTCTAAAAACCGTGTAAGAAAACGAAAACCCTTAAATTGTGATATGGCGTTTTTAAAATAATTAGTTCGAGAATTTCCCTTGATATTTCCTTATCCCTTAATAATAATCTGATATTAACAAAATAAATAAATGATGTAAATAATAATAAAATTAGTCTTTGTTTGATCATAATCTAAAAAAAAAATATTTTTATTTTAAAATGGAAAATATAATTGAAAAAACAACTTTTGACTTTAAAAAAACTTTTAACCAACAATTGCGAAAGAATTGGAAAGTTTTCTTTTAATTAGTAAATGCCACAAATCGTATTTGATTTCTATACGCGTTGTTATCTAGACTCAGAGTTTACATTTCATATATAATTAATATTTTTTTTCATTCAATTTATTATCCATAAAATTATAGGTATTGTTTGGGAGCGGTGTTTTTCGTGTTCTTGATTGCTTTTCAGTGTCCTCGACCACTTCCATTTTTTTAAAAATTTCTTCCATGATTTTTTTATACCTAATATTTATTAAAATTTCTTCCACGAGCTTTTTATATACAATTTTTATTAAAATTATTTCCACGAACTTTGTTATACATAATATTTATTTAAATTACTTCCACGAGGTTTTTACGCATAATATTTATTTAAATTATTTCCATGAGCTTTTTTTTTATACATAAATTTAACTAAATTAGAGCTATAATTATTTAAATTATTTCTACGAGCTTTTTTAATACATAATATTTAAATAAATATTATATATATATTTTATTTTCTCATGAGTTAAATAATCATAAAATTAATAAATAAATAATAGAAAAATGTTCTAAAAGAAAGCAAAAACAATTTTGTTCCAGAATTTTTTTCATTTAAAAAAAAAAAAATCGTTTGGAATTCTAGTTCTTTTAGTTATATTTTTTAAGATTGCTGTTATGTGTTATATTTAGCTAAATTATTTCCATGAGCTCTTTTATACATAATTATTTAAATTATTTCTACGAGCTTTTTTTATACATAATATTTAAATAAATATTATATATATTTTATTTTCTCATGAGTTAAACAATCATAAAATTAAATAAATAAATAATAGAAAATGTTCTAAAAGAAAGCAAAAACCAATTTTGTTCCAGAATTTGTTTCATTTAAAGAAAAGAAAATCGTTTGGAATTTTAATTTTTTTCTTTTATTTTTATTTTTTTAAGATTGCTGTTTGTGTTTTGTTCTCTAACGCATAACAGCAATCTTATTTATTAAAATACCTATACAAATTAGAATTAAATCTAATTTAATTCTAAATTTTATAGATAACCTGCATGGCTGCTCATCTGTTTATAATAGTTTTCTTTCTTTTTTTTTTTTTTTTCCGTATTTAATTAGTCTTTTTCTTTCTTTATTTATTTTTTTTCACATTTGGAATTAAATTTATTTTAACACAGAAATTGCTTTATAAATAATCTGGCAAATTAAAAATAACCTACAAAATCTTTTAGCATTTTATGCTTGAGCAACGCATTAAATTTCAAACGAACCATTTTTAAAATAATTTCGCTCTGAATTTATTTAAATACTATTATTATAAAATTGATTAAAGTAGACGTTGATTTCAATTAAAATATTTATAAAATTATTATTTAATTATAATCTGTTATTATCGCTATGACATTTTAAATTTAGAAATTACTTATGATAATCATATAAAATATATGTCCGTTTTGCGATAAAATATTTAGAATTTTTATAATTTTTGTTTGATATCTTACAATGAATATAAGTAAACAGTTTCAATAGCTTTCCCATACATGAATGCTATCGCGTAAGTTCAAACACTTATAACGGTTCACCTATAATTGATGTTTAATAATTTCAATCAATAACGATATTGATTTGCAACACATCAGCGAGCATTATGCTTTGAGTTGCGGTATGTAACAAATCTAATTTGTTAGTCGAAATTCAACTCAAAGCGGGTTACTTACTCACAATGTGCATTGAATTGCAACGGTAGGTGCTGTAATATTCGCAAGTAAGCGCGTGTCATTGACATCGAAAAAAACATGGCCGCGGGGAAAATAAAAATAAAAAAATATTTTTTAAAAAATTGTTTTTTCCTCCGGCATGCATAACTTTTCACAAAATATGGAAGAAAATAAATAATAAATGATAAAAAAAAAAAAAAAGTGAAATGGAAAAGAATGAAAACTAAATCCCGTTAGAGTGAGACGAAATTCTGAGTTTTATTTTCAACCATCTTTGGCCACTAATTTAAAGTGATGAAAATAGGTTATTTTTTACAGAAAGTAATTTTCACGATTCTTTTTTGGTTAATTATTTAATTATTTAGGATGATGAATTAAAAAATATGAGAAAATATATTAAAATGAAAATTACTTAATTTATTTATAGTTGTAAGTAAAGCTTTCACAAAATATTGAAGACAACTTTCTCAAAAAATTCTTTTGAATTTAAACTTTAGAAGAATTTGAAAAGTACGTCAGAAGTTAGAAAATCATTTTATAAACATTTTCAAAATTTAAATATCTAAAGAAATTTTTTTTCTATAAATGTAAATTTTTAAGCGAAAATAAAATGCTTCAAAAGACTGAAACAAATTAATTTTGATTTTTAAGTAAAATTATTCTAATGCTTTTTGATAATAATTTAAAAAATTCTTTACAATAAAATGACCAGAAAAATTATTAATATATCATAATATGTAATGAAATTATCAACCACAAATAAAAAAAACATTTGTATAGTGATTTTTTAAACATATTAAATTTCGAAAATAAATTAATATCAAGAAACGACATTTTAAAAAAATATTTTACTTTATTTTTACTTAAAAATGAAATTTTTATAAGAATTTAAATAATTTTTATTCATTAAAAAAAAACAAAAATTAATGTTTAATTTAAAAAAAAAGTTTGATTTAGATGAATATGAAAAATATTTTTCTCCGTCAATAATGCGCAAAAGGATTTTCAATAATTCATATTTCATTAAAATATTTTGATTGTCGGTATCGACAGTTACTTTTCACTAGTTCTATAATAAACATTGTTACCGTGCTTCCTCTTGTGCATTTCAAGAGTGATCCCTGTGGTTTTCAGGGGAAATGGTCAGTAGGCCTTGAGACTCTCACCAGAGAATAAATGCAACCTGTGCTCCCGCTGAGAAACGTTTATTTAATAATCTCTCACAACGAAAAGAAATATATTTAGCGCAATCCTGTTTATTAGTTGGTCTACAGACTCTCACCAGGAGAGGAAGTATATTTCGTGCACCCTGCGCGTAGCCAAGTTTATGATTTTCGGCTTAGAAATGTTCCACAAATTTATAATTATATGTCTGTTAAATTTTGTATGTCTCTAATTGTATATGTGTGTGTAAATAAAACTGGGAGTTCTCAAACCTGTTGTGACACAAGTATCTCAACCCAACCAGTTACAATCTGGCGCCCAACTTGGGCTCGTACCCACACACCACAATATGATTTCATTCTATAAAAATCAATCCTATAATTCAAATCAATACTTTATTGACTTAATAATTAAAGTCTGGTTAATTATTAATTCATATAACCGTTAGGATTATTAATAGGGTGAATTCACCCGATAATTAAAGTCTGAATATTCTAGGTTTATTCAAAATTTATCATAGAATAAATTTTAAAAAAATGTGTGGAAAACATTAATTGGGAGAAAGAAAAAGTATAATCATTAATTATTAAGAGAAAATAATTTAAAGGGGAAAAACAAGCTTTATTGACAAATAAAATTAATAGAACAAACTTGATTAAAATATGCAGACTAAAATTTTAAGCACCCTGGCTAGAAATGGTTTTGACTACATATTGATTTTTCAAAAGAGACTTTTCATGATTTTTACAATTTCAGTAACATAAAAATAGAAGTAAAACTTTTTTAAATATTTCATTGGACAAGCATAAATAAAATTTTAGACTTAAGAAACTAAATAATTATATTAATTTATTAAAGCAAAAAAATAATGCATCTTAAAAGGATTCAATTTCAATTAATCAAATCATTAGATAACAAATAAAATTTATAACTAATTAATCAAAATTATTTATTCGCAACAACAATCTTTTTTACATATTGATTTTTCGTAAAAAAAAAAAAAATGAAAATATTAACTAGAAATTAATTAATTTTCATAAAAAATTCAAAAATACCCTAGAAATAAAATCACAACAAAAAATATCATTTAGCATATGTCATTATTTATTATTTGTGTACTTGCATTTTAGAAAGGGAAGAGAACACTGAGTTATTTATGCTTAACAATGTTTTTTTTCATTTTTATTATTTGTGTACTCATTTTAGAAAGGGAGAGAACACTGAGTTATTTATGTTTAACAATGTTTTTTTTTTATTTATTATTTGTGTACACATTTTAGAAAGGGGAGAGAACACTGAGTTATTTATGTTTAACAATGTTTTTTTTTTATTTATTATTTGTGTACTCATTTTAGAAAGGGGTGAGAACACTGAGTTATTTATGTTTAACAATGTTTTTTTTTTTTATTTATTATTTGTGTACACATTTTAGAAAGGGGAGAGAACACTGAGTTATTTATGCTTATGGTTTTTTTTTATTTATTATTTGTGTACTCATTTTAGAAAGGAGAGAGAACACTGAGTTATTTATGTTTAACAATGTTTTTTTTATTTATTATTTGTGTACTCATTTTAGAAAGGGGAGAAACACTGAGTTATTTATGTTTAACAATGTTTTTTTTTTTATTTATTATTTGTGTACTCATTTTAGAAAGGGAGAGAACACTGAGTTATTTATGCTTAACAATGTTTTTTTTTATTTATTATTTGTGTACTCATTTTAGAAAGGGGAGAGAACACTGAGTCATTTATGTTCAACAATACTGTTTATTTATTTATTATTTGTGTATTCATTTTTTGAGAGGGGGAGAATACTGATTTTATGTTCAACAATGTTTTTTTTATTATTATCTATGTATTCAATTTTTAAGGGGATGGGAATCACTGAGTCATATACGTTTAACAATTTTTTTTATTTATTTATTATTTGTGAATTCATTTTTTGATTGGCGAGGGGGGTTAGGAACACTAAGTAATTTATGCTGGGTTTTTTTTTTTTTTTTTTTTTTGCTAAATAACAATTATTATAATTAACAATTATGATTATTTATTTTTTTTAGTAATTAACAATTTATATTACTCATCATGAATACGAAGCATTCTGGGTCGCATGCAAAAGAAGAAAAAAACATTTTCGACTTAATTATTCGATTCTTCGTATCTTTAATGTTTCGTGGGTAAGCATGGCGTCGTTGTGTAGCCCTGCATGATACCCGAGCGGGATAATGCTCTCCGTCATAGATCGGTGAGCCGTTTCCTCCCCATTGTTGGGCTCCCTTAATATTGCACCGAAAGCATTATCTTTACAAAATGGTGGCGGGTCACAGGTGGTTAGCTAAAAGAAACTCACTAATTTTTCATCAGACCTCCGATGACTTCGCGCATATAACGTTTGATAAAAAAACGACTGACACGTTTCGATTAATAAACACAGGTCTCATTCACTAAATAAAGAAATTATATTTTAACTACGTCAAAGCCGCTCTGTTGCATGCAAAAAAGTAAATACAATATTATTGATAGAAAATAGTTTTTTTTTTTTTTTTAATGATCAGAAATAATTTGCGTTCGGAATCTTTATCAATACAATTAATATGCTTTATGTTTTAAGAATTTAAACTATCATTTATTTACATTAAATAATAAGTTATGATTTTTAAAATTTTAAACGGAAGATTTGGCATATATGGTGAAGTGTAAATGACGTCATCATTGTTGAAAATATGAAATATTTTTTTTTTCTTCTTTTTTTAGATGTAAATAAAAAATATAGTAATATTATAAGCTATTTCAATGTTAGGGACCTGATAGCCCAGTGCCACAGGTTTCGGATTCGAGTCCCAGCGGTGCCATTGATGTTTGTAGTGATTCGAATCCACTTTAAACCGTAGGTCCCGGTCTAATACGACTGTAGAGCGTTGAGCTGACAACACTACTCCGTAAAATGAAAACATCTCCTGTCTAGAAATCTGCCAGTAGGGAGACGATCTTAGGCCACCATGGGGCTGTTGCGCCGATGATTTTAATATTGAGGCCGTTTATGTATTTTTTGAAACTTTTAGCATTTGTGAACTATTAATTATATTTTTATATTATTACTTTTAAATCAGATTTACCATTATTAATTTAAATTTTACTAGGAGCTATTGCTAAATTAATATTCATGCACATAATTTTATTTTTAAAATGAATGTCAAAGTTTTGCTCCTTCTTCATTGGCGCAACAGCCCCTTGCTGGGCCAAGGCCGTCTGTTTACTGGCAGATTTCGAGACGGTTAATTTTTCTTTTTACGGAATAGATTTATCTGCCCTATGCTCTACAGTCACCTTAGACCGGGAGATAATGTTTGAAGTGGATTCCGAACCACTACAAACATCCATGATACCTCTGGGACTCGAACTCGAAATCTGTAGAGAGCTAATTACTGGACCATCAGGTCCAAAAGTTCTGGCTAATATTTCAAATTAGCGTAACTTGAAATTATCATTAAAAAGTACAATTCAAATAATTCTACGTAAAAAAAAAAAAAAAAGTGTTATCGTCAAAGTTTCATAACATAGAATTTAAAAAAATTAATAATAATAATTTTTTCATAATTAAAATAAGCCAAAAATAAAAATTAGTTTGAAAATAAGTGAAATTCATAAATATTTCTTTAATTTCGTTTTATTTAAAAAAAAAATAAATAAATAAAAACTATATCTTTCGGAATAAAGATTCTGCAATTCAAGACCAAAATTTTTTTTTTCGTAAAACTTCTTTAATTCTGAAGTGAATTTGAAATGTACTGAAGAAATGAAGTAGAACTAATCTTATTTATTATTATTATTATTATATTTTATTTAATTATATCTATTTTTTGTTATTATTATTTATTTTTTTCTTTGAAAATTGAGAAATACTGGTTAGTGGCTATACAAAACAAATATATTTCATTAAACATTTTATAAAATTATTTTATTTTATTTATTTATTTTTATTATTATTATTATTGCTTTAAAATTATGTAATACTGGTAGTAGCTATATAAATCAAATATTTTATTAAATATATTTTATAAAATTATTTTATTTTAATTAATTAATTCATTCATTTTTATTATTATTTTTGCTTGAAAATTATGCAATACTTGTAATGGCTATATAAAACAAATATATTTTCATAGCACAAATATTTCTAATATCTATCATAACACATATATAATTTTTTTAATATTTTCTTACATTCCTTTAACGAATTTAATTCAATGCTTTTAATTTTTTTTTTATTCGAGTGCGTCAATTTAAGAAATATAAGGGTATAATTTTAAAACACATTACGGCGTTTTCTATACAATCGTTAAGATCAACAAGTCTCACATTCCAGAGAACAAAGTGCAAATCAGGGGAAAAGTAGGTTACGGTAAAAGTTACATAACAAAGAATTTGACTTCAACAACTATTTTGACACGATAGATTTCGTGATGAATGAGTAGCCCGCGGACATCAACACTCCTTTCTGTTTTTACAACACATTGTTAGCATTAAAAAAGTATTCTAATGCATTTATTGAATTCTGTGGAAAGCAAATAAAGACTTACAAAACATTTTCCGAATGGTGTTGCGTTTTTGTTATGGATGGAAGATAAGTATCTTAATTACGGCACATAGCATTGAGCGAAATTGCCTTTAATTTCTTAAAGATTTATCGAATTTCATATATTTTGCAATGTGCTTTTTTTTTTTAGTTATGTACACAATTGAACTTAAGACTTGGGAATTGTATTCAAGGAACCTCGAGTTAACTTATTTCTTATCGTACAATTAGTTTTTCTAGATCTCAAACTAAAGTAATTCTCATCTAAATATAGCAATTAATGATTATTTTTTCTGTTGTAATTGTTAAACATCGGTATGTCACGAATAGCTTCCAGATAGGTGATGGAGAACGAGGATATTGCCTTCCGAGAGGACTTACAAGGGAAACTACAACGCATTTGCATGTCAAATGGGGAAAAAACCCTGAAAAAATCGACTCATAGCTCAGTGGCAACGTGTGACGCTGGTGAGCATTATGGCTGAAGTTCAATCCGCTGGCAGCTTTGTTGTAGACACTGTTTCAATAAAAATTAGAGATTCGATGGCATTTGGGATGTTCAGCATCTCGAAAGTAAGACTACTTTGTGGGAGTTTTCCTGTTTTCTCCCATATATGCAAATGCGTGGTAATTCCCCTAAAAGTTATCCTTGAAGGCATTGTCCTCCTTCAGCGTCACGGAGCCAAGTTAGACTTCTATCTACGGAGTGGCCTGATGGACAATTGGTCAGAGCTCTCGCCTTTGATACCTGGCGATGGCATAAATGTTTCTTAGTTGTTCGGAAACCACGTTAAACTGTGGTCCCGGTTTAAATAATCTAAAGTGTGCAAAAGAGGACTGTACAGTGACAAATCAAAACCACACCAAATCTACCTACGGGTGCTCCCACACAACAGAAGCTTCCCTCTCCCTCCATCCATGAATAGATTACTTATGGGATGTCCGTCCTGCACTGCAGGACATTGAGGATAAGACACAGCAACAATATCGAGTCCTTTCTGAAAGCACTGACGAAGTACACACCGCCAGAGGATTTGAACCCTAGTCCTCCAACACACTAGTTGCTCACCTTACCATAGTGCCATGAGCCAAGCAAGAACTAAGTTCTACAACTGGAAATGCACTGGTAAGGCTTCAGATTCAGGTATAAGCGAAAGCACGCTACATTTAGAAATAAGGTTTCCCGCTCATCCTTAAAAATTCGCACTCTTTTCAACCCCTCTACGAACAGGGGGTTTAAGAAGGAAGGAAGGGGGTTGAAAACCTATATATAACTCTCAAAAAGGAGGTTGGAATAAAAAAAAAAATTAAAGTAAGAAACATATATATATATATATAAATATATACTCTTTATACATTCTCTTAGAGTTTTTTATTGATCGCAAAGAATGAAAGGATGAGAAAGAGGGGGGAGCGCAGAGGGGGAGGGGGAGGCAAGTCCTGGAATAACGTAACTGAGATGAAATACATTCTCGCAATGAATCTTTCTCTCGTGCGGAGGTGGGGAGGGCGAGGGGGTGGCAAAGGGGGAGGAGGTACTATTGATTTTGTCCATTCGAATTACTGCAGCAATGCTTCGGGGACTGGGTACACGTCGCGGAGGAATTGTTTGGAGGTAAACCTACAAGAAAGGAAAACGTTTCTAGAGAGAGTTTAGTAAAAACAGTTGTTGTGTTCTAGAAATGGAACGGTAAGGAATTCTTTTACAAAAGTAGTTCCAATAGCTAACCAGGGATATTTCACAAGGATAAAATAACCAGGGATACTTTCCATTAAAAAAGAAAGATGTTCTAATTAGGGGTCTATGGACTCACAAAGGGTTGTCTGTAAGATTTTGGGAGGTCCAAGGGGGTTGGATGGGAAAACAGTTATTTTCTCATTTTTACTGGTCTTTTGTTAAATCTTGAATTTGCCGTTCTTATATCTTTTATCTTTTGTTATACGAAACTAACAGCCAAAAGAAAGATCTCGCCATACTGTAAACCAAAGAAGCCGAAAGAAAGTTCTCGCCATATTGTAAGCCAAAGAAGCCGAAAGATAAAAGAAAGATTTCGCCATATTGTAAGCCAAAAGAAGACGAAAGAAAGCCAAAATAATGATCTCGCCATATTGTAAGAACTGCAGATAATATATTACAAGGCGAAAATCCTTTAAAAGGCTTGATTATGAAAAAATGAAACACCGAATTCTTGTTCTAATCTTCAACATTGTAATCGAAGTGAAAAGGATTTTTCTCATATGAATAAACATTTAGCTTTATATTATATAACCGATAGCGTATGTTTGGAAAATCATTTACACTCATCAATAGTTTAAAAGGTCGTCAATAATTAGTAGCAGCAGAATAGCTTCAAATCGTGCTGTGTGTAAGCTGCAATGATTCTTGGCAAGCATCACGTAACCCGCTGGTGTCAAATCCTATAATTGGCTAGTTTGATTTATCGCTCTATGGTCATTTTATGCACACTTTATGCTAATTAGACCGAGATCCACAGTTTAACGTGGATTCCGAACCTCTCACAAACATCCATGCTATCCCCAGGATTTGAATCTGAAGTCTGTGGTACCAAAGGCCAGATGCTAGAATTAGCTAGAGTTGTTTATGTTAAGAATAACAGACTCACATCTGGGTCATTTAAATGCCAACATACTGAAAAATTTTGGCATTAAGGGCGGTGGCAAAGTGAAAGAAACTTTGAAACTAAAGAACGAAAAAATTATAATACCTGAAAATTAAAAGTATAATAGAAAGTATAACAAAACGTTAGTGTTCAAACAACAGTATACTATAAAATATAAATCTACACTCATGTCCATAAATTAAGGATAATGAAGTTCAGGCAAAGAAAGCGACAGAAGCAAAACAAATTTGACTTATTTTGTAAAGTCTATTTATTAAACAAAAGGTAAAGAGCAAAAAAAGATGCTATATGTTTGACATAATGAATAAAAATTACGATTTTTACTCCCTGAGCAAATTTCAAAAAGAACTTATTTATAAAAAACAGTATAACATGGTTGGTATGATGGTTAATATGGAGTATGTTTCCTGGACGATGCAATACAGGCCTTACAACGCCTAGGCATGCTGAGTATCAAATTATCACTCTGATCTTGGGGAATATTACACCACTCATCAAGCAATGCCCTCCGAAGTTCCGGTTGACAGGTGGGAGGGGGTTGACGGGCGGCAATTCGTCGGCCAAGCATATCCCACACATGCTCTATTGGATTCAAGTCCGGTGAGTATGCTGGGCCAATCCATACGGGTGATATCCTCCAATTGAAGGCATTCGTCTACAATGTTTGCACGGGGAGGACGGGCGTTGTCATCCATAAACAGAAATTCAGCACCCATGGCGCCCCGAAACAAACGTACATGTTGTTCCAGAATGACATCCCGATAGATGTGGCCTGTCATCGTTACACTCTGAACATTCAGGTCAGTTCTGGAACTAAGAATAATTCCTACCCAAACGAGCCATCCTGCACTACCGTAACGGTGTCGTTCAATGTGTTCTCTTGGTGGTAACGGGTACCTGGCGCTCTCCATATGAAAGTCCGGCGAGAATCAGACTGCAAACTAAACCTGGACTCGTCGGAAAACATCACACCAGACCACTGTTGCGGTGTCCACAATGCATGCTCTCTACTCCAGGTTAATCGCAGGCGACAGTGAGTTGCGGTAAGTGGAACACATCTGACAGGTCTACGAGCATATAGCCCAATGTGCCCTAAGCGTTTGTACACGGTCTGCCTTGAAACTGTCTTACCGGTAGCTGAAGACAGCTGACGAGACAGGTCTGATGCTGTGCTCCGTCTGTTTCTTTTGGCAGTAACTGCTAAATACCGGTCCTCATTGGCGTTGCATCTCGGGGGCGACCTGTTCTGTAACATCTACTCACATTACCATCATCTTGGAATAGTTGCCAAAGCCTGGAGGAAAAGCAAAAGCCTCTGGGCGATTCCAAGCGATTCGGATATTACCAGCTGGGTACGTCCACATTCCAGTCGTCCGATAATTCTACCACGTAAAAATCATCCAAATGCTTCCTTTGTGCCATAACTATGCGGTTATTGCACTGAAAGGCTTTTAAAGCGCTTGTGAACAATTTTACTTCTTTGCTACCATTCCTTATATACCCCTCTCTTACACTCTCGTCATTGTGACGTACAATCCGCGCCATCTGGTGGTTTCCTGTAATTTGCATATTCTTCTTCAAGATGTGTGTGATAATTCTAGGTGAAATTTTTATTTTAGAGTTCAATTTCTGTGTGATTCTGAATTATCCTTAATTCATGGACATGAGTGTATATTCTTGTTTCATTATCACTTAAGCAAAATAATAGAAGAAAATACCATAAAGCGTCAAAAACTAAAAATTTTTAAAATCTGCATTTAAATTACAGATTTTTTTATTAAGTTTCAATTCCATCTAGGACACACAAATGCATTAGTTATTAGTACGAAAAATTATTTTCCGATTTTTTTTTTGAGAATCATATTTTTGAAAGAATTTAAGATTGACTTAAAATTACGATATGGATTGTCGGTACACGTAGGGGATTGTGACATAAAAGTAACAAAACAGCATATGGAGTGGAAACAGATAATTGCATTCATTATTATCCCAATATCTTATTTATGTACGGTAAAATATGAAACAATCTTTTAAAGAAATAATTTCCTCTCTTTCTCGTTCGCCGCTGTATCGATTGCTTAATCAAAGCGAAACTCGTTTATATTTATTTATACAAGATACAGTATGAAATATATCTACGCTGCGTCTGTCTTTGTTTCGCTGGTAGACGATCGATTGATGAGGTTGTAATAAATCTAGCAGATAATCTAATAGGATATATTGTCTGAAAGAGAAAATAATATTATTTGTGCGTTTGTACCTCTAGCCCCAGCCTTCATAACTTTTATTATATTAGTCATTTGTCGCAAGCATAGATTGGAAACATCGTTGATAGCCTGAATCAAATATTATTGTTTCTGATTATGTTCCAATAGGACTTATAAGAAGATTGAGTTGTGATCCTGGTTCTGGTATTTAAGCGTTGAGTTTAACTGAGGTTGCAACATGCTAAGCCTAACAAAATCTTTAAGTGTCTTTACAAAGATTGACCACAATAAATTCGCAGGGTTAGAGGTGGAGAAATAGTGGTTTTTCTGCAAACCATCCAGATGCCATTCTTTTTGTGTTCTTTGCACAAAGTTGGTGCAGTACAATATAGTTTCAATTGGCAAGCCTAACTAAATCCTCATATGTCTCTATCGGGGATGGGCACAATAAATGCAAGATTAGAGGTGGATAGATGGTGGTTAGTTGCGAACCATCCAGATGCCATTCTTATTGGGGTTCTTCAAGATTGTTGTAGCACAATGTTGGTGCAGTATAATGTTTGTTCAAGACCGAGCTAACTAAATCATCATTGTCTCTGCAATGAGAATTTAGTTAGGCTACAATAAATCCGTAGTGTTAGAGGTGGAAAGACGGTGGTTGGTTGCGAACCATGCAGATTCCAACTTTAGTGGTTTCTTAAAGATTGCTGCAGTACAATATAGTTTCAATTGGCAAGCCTAACTAAATCCTCATATGTCTCTACCGGGGATGGGCACAATAAATCCGTAGCGTTAGAGGTGGAAAGATTGTTGGTTGCGAACCATGCAGATTCCAACCTTAGTGGTTTCTTAAAGATTGCTGCAGTACAATATAGTTTCAATTGGCAAGCCTAACTAAATCCTCATATGTCTCTACCGGGGATAGGCACAATAAATCCGTAGCGTTAGAGGTGGAAAGACGATGGTTGGTTGCGAACCATGCAGATTCCAACCTTAGTGGTTTCTTAAAGATTGGCAGTACAATATAGTCTCAATTCAAGAACTGCTGCAGTACAATAAATCCCGTAGCGTTAGAGGTGGAAAGACGGTGGTTGGTTGCGAACCATGCAGATTCCAACCTTAGTGGTTTCTTCAAGATTGCTGCAGTACAATATAGTTTCAATTGGCAAGCCTAACTAAATCCTCATGTCTCTACCGGGGATGGGCACAATAAATCCGTAGCGTTAGGGTGGAAAGACGGTGGTTGGTTGCGAACCATGCAGATTCCAACCTTAGTGGTTTAAAGATTGCTGCAGTACAATATAGTTTCAATTGGCAAGCCTAACTAAATCCTCATATGTCTCTACCGGGGATGGGCACAATAAATCCGTAGCGTTAGAGGTTGAAAGACGGTGGTTGGTTGGGAACCATCAAATGCCATTCTTAGTGGTGTCCTGACTGTTGTAGAATAATGTTGTTGCAGTGTAATAGATTCCGTGATGTCTCTCGGGTAATCGAAATCTAACCTTTCTAACGGCGAATGATTGTATGTGAAAATTCCTGATATTCAAGAACATCAATTTTATTATTACTGTATTTATTGAATAGGCTTCATTGTCATCGAATATAATTAAAAATTTGATAAATTTCATTATTTATTTTATTAAGAAAGAATTAATGTAATGATGTTTTAAAACATATTATTCTTAAAATTAATACAATTCAACGAGTAATATGTTGTTACCTATGTCTTTATTGGAACTCAATTCATACAAATTTGACCACTTATCGTAGAAAACAAAATTTTCTCTTAACAATCATGGTAACAATAAATCTGTTGCAGTTTAACTGCCCAGTAATACCAAAGTTATGTTATAGATGGGACCGACAAAAATCGAATCTACGTAAGCCGAGGTACAAATTTACATATAGATTTTATAAAATTGGAAGGCAATGGGGAATAAATATATTAATTTAGAAAAAAAAAAAAAAATGTTTAATAAAATCGTAGTTCTTTATGCAGTCAGCTCAATGTGGTTCTCAATTGTAGTTCTTTATGCATTTCCCAATTCTAAAATTTTCCACTCTCTAAAACATTCCACAATATTATGAAGAGAAGCCATTTTTCCCTAACAAAATTCTAAAAATTTCCATTTTTTCCCCACATGTAAGGATTTATCATTTCTTAAAAAAAAATTTCTTGACGATAAAGTGAAAAGAAAAAAAAAAAAAAATGGATTACTTTGAGCATTTTTACAATCCGTGACACTCTAGCATATATGAAATTTATGAATCAAAATTAAAAAATAAATCTGAATGTATTAATAAAAAAAAAATGTTGATAAAATAAATAGAGCATTAAAAAAAAAAAAAGCGTAACACTTAACCGTGAATTAAAATTCTGTTTAAAAGATTCTATATTCATATAAATAAATTAATTCAATCTGTTTCTGGCGCTCGGTGGCCACAGGTTTGGGTTCGAGTCCCAGCGGTGCCATGGATGTTTGTAGCGATTCGAGTCCCCTTTAAGCCGTAGGTCCCGGTCTCCTATGACTGTAAGAGCTTACGAAGCAGAGAGTCAGGCTTCTACTTACGGTGCTCCATCACTACAGAAGCTGCCCCCACCTCCCTCCTTCCATGAGGGTTATTGAATCTCTATACATTGTTGTCTACATAAAAAAATAAATAAAAGTGGGATAAGTAAAAAAAAACTACAAAAGAACCGGGTCGTTCGCGTATGTCGGAGAATTGTTACATATAATAGAGAATGCCAAAGGTGTAAGTAGCATTTGCATAAAAAATAAAATAAACAATATTAGAATTTAAAGTAGTTTTTTTCTTATATCATAGTTTATCAAAAAAAAAAAAAAAAAAAAAAAAAAAGTATTACCCATTCAGCTTCAAAACTGATAAATTCATCCAAATTAAATACAAAAATAACAGATTTTAATGGAAAAAAAAAAAAAAAAAAAAAAAAAAGTACCAAAAAAAAAAAAAAAAGTTTTAAATTTTAAGGGCGTTGTTTAATCAAACGGAACAAACTATCAAAAACTGCTTCGTAGTTAAGCATGATTTAAGCGAAAAATATAAACACCCTAACAAAGCAAACAGCGAAAAACAATTGCTCATCTCCAACAACGAACTACAAGGTGTCCGTATAAGTGTATTTTTTGTTGCTTTTACTCGAAACAACTGAAAAGGTGCTCTCAGATAAGCGGATTATAAACTTCTCAACTCCGACAAGAGCCTTACTTCCATAATTCGGAACTTTTTTAAATCACAGCGCCCCCTATCCGTTCCAAGTTTGGCGAGATGTCTTCGCGACACCTAAATAGAGTCCCAGAGAAAAATCAAATGCAATTTTATTTTGTCCTTTTTAAAAAGAAACAACAGTAGGACTTCTTGTTTGATGCTCGACAGCTGAGAAGCTTAAAGAAAAATCAATAAATAAAAGTGTTATTAGAATCGGGGATGGAAAAAATAATGCAGGCCCCAATCTATTTTGTATTATTTTATAGCGAGAGCCAATTTTCGAAAATTTTGAAATTGAAGGAAAAAGTGTAAAGAATCTCTGTTACCTTTCGGTTTTAATAGGCTGTGTGTTGCAGTTGGAAAAAAAGTACAAAAAAGTTCACAAAGCTTTATGAAAAGATATTTTAGAAAAATATTTTATTTTAGTAAATGTTTATTCATGATATATGATGTGAAAATGATGAACCTTTTCTTAGGGATCCTATTCCGAAAAAAATATATATTTTGTTTTAAAATTATTAACTTTTATTTTATTAAAATTTGAATTTTATAAATTATTTTCAGGTAGAAGTATGCGCAGGTAAAATAATTTTGATAGATACATAAACATAGCGATAATTTTAAAAAATAAAATATGTCGTAAATGAAAAGTCAATATTAACTTTTAGGCAAATTCGTTTTGTAGCCTTTTTGTACATATTCGATGATAAAGTGTAGGTTTGTTTTTTGATTTTGTCGCTGAATTGTCATTTTGTGCAAACTTTAGGCTAATTAGACCGGGACCTACAGTTTAGCGTAAATTCTGAACCACTCACAAAATCCATGCCACCGGCTGGATTCGAACCTGAAGTCTGTGGTGGCTTGGCTATCAGGGCACCAATAAAATGTTGGAGACAAATATGGAATACTTTTATCCAAGAATAAGCCGGGAAATCATTATGCCTCTTTTCCCTCTTCTGAGAATAGGGTAAGTTAAGTTAGATTCTATATGGAGTTTTCTGGACAACACTGTATCTGCTACGAAGTGCTTTATCACTCGCGAATAACAAAATCCAAGTTCATAAGTTGAAAAAAAAAATCTTTATGATTACTGTAAGAAATTCTCAAAATCAAAGTAATACCCCCTATAACTATAACTTTTAGGCATTATAACGTTATAACGGGATAGGGCTATAAGGGACTATAACTTTGTTATATATAACTAAGATAAAAAAAAAAAAATTTCATGTTATACATTTTTTTCATACTATAAATTTTTGTTTCATGTTATATAGTTTTTTTTTTTTTTTTTCATGTTATAGTTTTTTTGGTTTTTTTTCATGTTATATTTTTGGGTTTTTTTTTTTCATTTATAGTTTTTTGGGTTTTTTTCATGTTATAGTTTTTGGTTTTTTTTTTTGGGTTTCTTTCCATGTTACAGGTTTTTTTTTTTTTTTTCATGTTATAAATTTTTGTTTATTTATAAACTTATTCTTACACTTAAAAACAAAATTAATAACGCAAAATGTTTTGAATTAAATCTTTTAAAAACGAGGATCAAATAGGGTTATAAATAACATTTAAATTTTTGTGGATGAATTTTATTTCTAATTTTAATGTACGAAAATACCTAAGCTTGAAAGAACAGAAACGTTCCTTTTTTTACATTTGGGTTGTGAAAAAAAGTGTGAAATAATACTCCCCCAATGTTTGTTTAACGTGTACCTTTTAAAGTTAACAAAAGACTTAATGTTTCAAATAAAAATTCCAAACTGAATTCAAAGCGACATTCACTTGCCCTCCTATTGTATTTCCTAGAAAGAAAATAAACGAAAAAAAAAATAATAAAATAAAAAAGGGGAAAAAATGCATTTTGTTCTCTTCGTAATGTAAATGCTGCGTTGCTCTTTATATTGTTGGAGTCAAAACGGGGAAAAAATGCATAAAAATAAAATAAAATAAAATAAAAAAAAAGGCGGGAGTTATTTGCATTGTTTTCAGTTCTGCAACAATGAAAGCTGCAAAAGACCTGCTTTGCATTTTTACAATTCCGAGTGATGTTTATTATTGCTTTATATTTTCAAACGGAAATTTGAATAAAATAAACGCAAACAATTCTCTTTTTTTTTTTTTTTTATATATATATTATTTTTTTTTTTTTGTTTAATATTTTTTTTAAATCCGCACGGCACGATTTTCGTTTATTGTTTCTTAAATTTGATGCCCCCCCAAAAAAAAAATAAGTAATGAAATGAAATGAAGTGAATGAAAAATGTCAACACTTGGCGTTTTTATTTCATATTCAGGATTTTTAAACTTATAAAGGATAAAAATGCGTTATGTTTACTTCGCCATTGTTTTTAGTTCTCCATTTTTTAGTTATTGTATATTTATGCAGTTTTGCGAATATTTTTTATTTATTTATTTATTTTTTACGTTTGGTGTTTACATTTTGACGTTATCTCTAATCTCCCTCTACATCGCTACAGTAACTTTTTTTTTTTATATTTTATTTTATTAAAATAAAATATTTATAAAATAAAATATTAAATTCGTTTCAATACATTTGTTATTCTGCGAATTTAATTACGAAAGGATTTCAAAAGACGCCGTTTTTGTTAGAATTTATTTTTCCAAATTTTTGAAAGGTTTTTATTTTATTTTAACGTTTTTCCCCCTTTTTTTCTATTACTGTAACCCAAATTTTTCATTAAAAAAATTTGTTTCAAAGAATTGGAAAGAACGTCTAAATGCAATTTTGATGTTTTGTTATGACGGCATACTTTTTTTTAAATAAATTGTTTTTCGCATTTACTCTGTTTCATAGAATACTTGAGCTAAAAAAAAAAAAATATTTTGTGGTGTAGAACTTTATACAATTAATTAACTAACTAACTCGCCTGGGTACTTAAAGAATAGCAATCTTAACTTATAAAGGTTTCAAAATAGAAACCTTTCAGTCCAAAATATTTATAAAATCAAAAATATTTATAAATAAACAACACAACCATAATTGAAAAATTATAATATTTTACATTTCTAAACAATATTATATTGTATTTTTACATGTAATTTAAGATTTAAATGAAACATCTAATATATATACTACAGTGTCCAAAAGTAAGACCAGTTTTCGATTTAAATTTCCCGACATATGGTTTTTCAATTTTTTTTTTTTTTTTTTTAGGTTGCTGGTACTGTCCTTGACATCTGTATGAAATTTGACATCAAAATATTCATTAGTGTTTGAGTTACGCTTGGCTTTGTGAGACGCTAAAACTGATTCCGGCGATTTTTGAAATGTCTGGATTAATTGAGCATAGAACTTGCATTAAAGTTTGTTTGCGGAAACGTATAGAATGTTGCAGAAGGCATTCGGTGAGCATTCCTATATCGGAAAGATTGGTTTACAGTGATGTAAACAGTTCAAAGAAGGCAGAGAACGCGTTGAAGACGAAGAGCCCTCTGGTCGACCCTCAACCTCAACAGACGAAGTTCACGTCCAAAAAAGGAAAAATTTGGTTCTTGCAAACCGTCGATTTACAATTAGAGACCTTGCTGATGATGTTGGAATTTCAAAAGGATTGGTCAATTTCATTTTGCGCCTGAAACGCGTCAAATCTCGATTGGAACCGAAAACACTGAATGACCTAGCTCACTCTGCATTGATTCGTGACTTTTTCGCCAAAAATGAAACACGTCGTTTCAAAACCACCGTTTTTCACACCGTGCAACTTCTGGCTATTCCCTAAACTCAAAAGACCACTTCTTGGACATCGTTTTGGGTCGATTGAAGAGATTCAACCTGAATCGCCGCGAGCTTTGAAGGCCATTCCTGCCGATGACATTTTAGCATGCATTGGAAAAAAATTGGCATAAGTGCATTGCGGAGGGGATTACTTTGAAGGCGATGAAATAAATTTGGAAGAATAAATAAAGAGTTTTTGAAAAAAAAAAAAATAATTGGTCTACTTTTTGGGCACAGTAATAAATAATAGAATATCTCCTTATATGCACACCACATATGATTATGTATTTATATTGTGAAAAAAAATACTTATTTTGTGTTCTTTCCATATTAAAGAAAAATATTCATGAAAGAATATTTTTAACTATATCATGAAAGTTAATTAATTCGAATAATGTTTAAATAAATAATTTAATTCTTTATTTTATACAGAATGTTTTACTTTATACAGAATATTTTATTTCAAAAATACAATGCAGTTCTAGTAAACATAAATAATAGAATATTTCCTTACTTGTAGATCACGTGTGGTAATGTATTTATAGCGTTCATAAGTACGTATTTTGTGATTCCTTGTTAAAAAACGTCTTAATAAAAAAAGATTTTTAGCTATACCATGAAAGTTAGTTAATAAGTATAATGTTGAAATAAATAACTTAATTCTTCAGTTTATGCAGAATGCTTTACTTTATACAGAATATTTTATTTCAAAAATACAATGGAATTTTAGTAAACAATGGACCTGATTGCAATCAGGTCCATTGAAAAGTCAAATAAAAATATTTTTAGCAGATTCAACAACGAAAGATTTAATGTTTGCATAAGAATTACACGTATAATTTTCCCATTTTGTTTTGAATAAACAAATCAGCATTCATCTGATGCTAATGCGATAAAAACACCTGCTCATATCAACGCTAGTTTCACTTTTTGCTGCCTTGCCATTGTACAGGTAACGGCAATCAAAAGTTCTTTTTCCTTTCATTATTATCATTCATTTTTTTGTTTCTGTTTCATTACTGTTTTCTTTTATTTTTCCCCCTGAGAAACATTGAAAACGTACCGGAAAAGTTTTCCACACCAGAGAGCAAATCGGTGAACCGCGAACTAAAACTACATGAACTAAATTAAAAATCTGCATGAATAATTATTCCAAACTACTTCTACGCGTTCGAATATAGAAACCATTTTAACTGCAAACAATAAGTGCTGAGCATTAAAAATACGGCATTCAAACACTTTCTCGCGATTTGGTTTTGTCGTAAGTGAATAAAAATGTTACCTAACAACAATTACATTTTATACTGGTTGCAATTAGAGCCTCTTGTCTGTGTTGCATTTTTTTTTTTCTCTCTCTGCTTTTTTCTTTCTTACGGCGAATTCATTAATTAGACATGCATTTAAAAGCTTTTGTTGGGAAAAGTGCATTAGATGGAAGACGGTAGTGACCTCTGGTGGAGAAAGTGTAGGTATTTAATTCGATGCGTGTATTTATTTTTTGTTTTTACTTCATTTGATAATTTTTTTTATAAGAATCTGAAATATGATTCTCTATCACTTGTATGCCTTAAATAAATAAATAAAAAGAAACTTTTATAAATTATTTATAAGAAGTAAAGACAATATATATATTAGATGTATTAAATGTTTACTTTTGTAATACGCATAAGTGCAAAATGTTAACTTAAGAATGTTCAGCAAATAGCTCAGCAGTGAATAAAAAAAAAAAAAAAAAGGACTTTTAAAATATTATCATTATATTCTTCTTCTTATTATTATTATCATTATTATATTATCATTATATTATTATTATTATTATCATTATCATCATCATCATCATCATTACATTACCATTATATTTACTGACAATACTGTTAAAATAAATAATTTTAAATTAATTATTTTCGCAGATTTCTATATATAATAAGATTTTTAAAACTAGAACATATTCAATATTAAAATGTAGAGAAAAATTATAATGGATTATATAACTTTTTTTTTTTTTTTTTTTTTTTTTTTACATTGTTTACAGTGAAGTAATAATTACTGGTGCAAGTGTAACTTTTTTTAACAAATTACATTATATGTTTCACATAATGAAAGTTTATTATTACATTTGTTTGAAAACATATTTTAAAATAGACAACATTAATATTTATATATATATATATATATATGAATTTTTAACCTCATCTATTGTACCCTTAAATCTGTTACACAAATTTAGGTTATAGCAATTCTATTGTCCAATGAATGATATTTCTTTCCATTTGTTAGTTAAAGAAAACCTAATGTTAATACGTTAAATGAACAGGAAGTAAAAGAGTTTTCATTATATTTATTGTAAATGTTAGAGCAGAAAATGAATATTTTATTTAATTATACTTATTTTTTATTTATTTAACATTTACTTTACTTTATTTTTTTACATTATTATTTTAAACTTGATTACAAGTTACTACAAATGCAAATACCAAGAAAAGAACAATCCAAAGACAAGGGTGAAATTAGATTTTCAAATATAAATTTTAGCATTCATAAATTTGAATTTAAAAATAAAATTATTATTATTTTTTTTAATTTTATTTAAAATTATCATTTCCATTGCAAAATAATTTTATTAAAAAAATCATCCAACATATACAAACAATTAGGAAAAAAATATTTTTAATCTACAACTAAAAATAAAAAAAGTAAATAAAAATTTTAAAATAATAATATCTTTTTTTTTTTTTGAATAATCTTAATATATGTTATGAATTAATTATATAAATATTAGATATTATTCTATTATATATTATTATATTTATATATATATATTTATTCTGTCATTTTATTTAGTCGTAATAAAATAATCATAAAAAACTCTAAAATGTTTGTTTAAAACACTTACAATTCTTATAAACTAAAAAAAAGAAACTTAAACCTTTTTTTGGTTTGTTTGTTTATAAAGTAACGACAGCTATACAAAACAAATAAACTAAACGTCGATTAAAAAAAAAAAAAAAGAATGATTCAACGAATTTATTTGTACGCCATTCCTTTGAAATCGCACATTCCATTTTAAATTTTTCACTGGGCAATCATGACACAAAAGCTAAACGATCGGAAATCCAACAATTCCATCTAAATCATTATGTCAGAACAGTCCCCTCTCTTGCGTGAAAATAGAATTCTTATTTCCAGTGGAGATAATTCTACTCCCGCCATTTTTTTTTTTTTTTTATCAAAATAATGCAAACCCCCAAAAGCCTCGAAGCGCGAATTATCTCAACTCCATTACACTTAACCGTTTAATGATCTGCAATTGGAAAAGAGGAAAAGGTGGAAAAATAGAATGGCAAAAAAGAAGAAGAAAAATTGTTATTTATGGCAATATTAGTCCCGTGTTTTAAACGGAGCTTTATAAATGGCCGCCGTTTTAATCATTCGTCGTGACTTAACAATTCGGAAGAAAAAGGAAGCTTTGTTCTGATTGGGTATTTTGTAATGGAATTTTCTATTGGATAATGGGAATCACATGACTGTAGAGAAAACTTTTAGAAACGATAACAATTGACGTTTATGATACAATCAAAATCGGTTGGGGATTTTTCTACTGTTTTGCTAATAAAAAATAATAATGGTATCGATAAATTATGCGTTTTAAAGTATATAGCAGATGTTAATTCTTGTTAATCAAAATATATATATCACGATGTTTTTCAAAACAACTTATTTTTAATTTTGTAGAGTTTAGAGAAATAAAATTGATTTGGAAATAGATAAATGGTAATATGAGCTATTAAAAACAATGATAGTTTTATGGAGAAAAAGTAATTTATCAACGAAACCAATTTTGTAAAATAAAGTAAAAAAAAAAAAAAAAAAAAAAGAATTTATGTAATACAAGAATTGATTTTGAATTTTTTATTTGCTTTGATTAACTTATATCTATTTATCTTTAGTTTAAGAATTTTAATTCCTTTCAATTCAATTAAACGCATCATTTAATTCAATCTTACTGTTTTTATATTCATATTTCTTGTTCACTTATTTTCAACTCAAGGGCTATTGAAATCAGTTTTTCAAGAAAGCTGAAAAATATTTTTAAATATAAAAAAAATATTTTTTATTAATTAATCTTTTTTAATAAAGCTGACGTCGATAAATAAAACTGTGATTTTTTTCGGAATTAATTTTTGAAATTAAAAAGCTATAAATTACTACTACTACTATTATTATTATTAACTACTACTACTCTTAAAACTATTTCATTCTTTCATAGAATAGATGAACAACAATAAATGATAAGATTATAAAAAATTACACATTACATAATAAATTAAATTTTCGTGCAAAAATTTATGTTATGCATCTATAGCATAATAATATGATTACCAACAATAAATAATAATCATTAAATTTATAGCATTTATTAAATATATTATTAAATATCGAAGTCCTTTTGATGTGTTTCGCGAATTTAATAAGAGGGTGCAAAATTTAATTTGACCATTAACTAAATAATCCTATCCTGATGATTAATGCGTGTCAGGGGAATGCTAACTTTTAAATTAAATATAATTAATTCCAGATGCAACGAACGAACCATTAATAATTTCGTATATCTATGCATAATGATAACTAATGAGAGAGGAATCTAACAGGAAATTTAACTGGGGATAATGAAAATCTACATCATTAGTCAACGGCACATTATTTAAAAGCTTCGCACCACCCTTGGATAATATTGACATCTTATTCCTCGAACTACAATGTTCCAAGCCAGAATAAATATCATAATCAAGAATGGCAGCGTTTATTCATTTTCTCTGTAACATATTGTTCGTTAAATTGCTTGCAACATAGCGTGTCACTTTCGAATAAGCTCATTTAGCAATAGAATAGTAAGCACGTAACAGATTCAGCGTTACTCAGTGTGCATTTTAATGCATTATTAACCATATATTTATCACTACAACCTGGAATGAACACATAGGGATCGCATCTAGAGGATTCATACCCTTCTCCGCTACTCCTGAGGCCAGATGGCCAATTGCCTAGCGCTCCGGCCATTGGTACCATAGGCTTCAGGTTCGAATCCTGGTGATGGCATGGATGTTTGTGAGTGGTTAGGAATCCATGTTAAATTGTAGGTCCCAGTCTGTTTAGCCCTCGCATGCACAACATGCTCGTAGAGCCACAAACCAAATCACCGTTCCTGCTCGAACAAAAAGGAAACACTTTCTGGTTATATATTTATTTTAATCCCTCCCCCCCCAAAGTAGACAATGTTTTATTTGCTCATTCCCGAACGGAACTTTCCTTGTTTGGAATTTTAATATGCATTCACAAGGTGCTGCGGCCAGAGAACTGTATATTAATAACAGGTTATTGTTGTTTCTTAACCCATCTGGTCGACAGCAGCATCTAGATCAAGTTCAAGAACCCGTGGGGTCTCATGGAAGGACGGAAGTCAGCTTCTGTTGTGATGGAGCATCAGCAAATAGAAGTCTGACTTGGTTCCGTGTCGATGAAGAAGGCGGGCAGAGAGGACTTTTAGGGAGAGAACTACTCCGCATTTGCGTATCGTATGAGAGAAAACTCCCCCAGATAGTCCGACACACGAGGCAAGATGCTGAACATCACACACGCTATCAAGTCTTCTTGTTTTTTGAAACAGTGATTAATAACATGTAATTCTTATAAACACTAAATTTTGTTTAATTCAAAATCGTATACAAGCTCTCTAAATCTATGATAATTTTCATTATTTATATGAGTGATTTTGCACATAGCTAATCGATAATCTAGTTTTCTGACATTATTATGACAAATTCATTCATTTTTTTGTGTTTTATCTTTTAGATATGTAAAACTGTGTACGTGTACGCTGCATAGATCTCAAAAATGAAATAAAAAAAACGTAAGTTCGGTTGAGCATAGCGGACATATTATTCATCCATTACAGAATTAGTTGGAAAGGAAATTGAACTTTCTACAAGATTTCAAACTTTCTGATACTATCATCTCTTTATTTCTTATTGCAGTGAAAGTGATTTTAAGATAATGTCAGGCAATTAGCTAAAAATATTTGACATTGATATTGCAACATTGTACCAGATTCAACGTTAACTCGTTGGACAGTACTTTCCTGGATGACTTTTAGGAATAATTATCCTATTGAAGGAAATCTAGATAACTCAGTTAGAAATCTGATCTTCTGCTACTGGATCCTATCTAATTTGAAAAGATAATGAATTTGATATGAAAGAAACTAAATGGCTAACACCCCGTCACTACAGCCATGGCCGTCTGCCTGCTGATCGAGACAGGAGATGTTTTCTTTTTATACGGGGTAGGGTAGACAGTACAATGCTCTACAGTCATAATAGACCGGGACCTACAGTTTAAAGTGGATTCCAAACCACTACAAATATCCATAGCAACGCTGGGAGTCGAATTCGAAATCTGTTGCACCAAGCGTCAGAACTCTAGTCCCTGGGTCTTATGCTATACAGTCCTTACCCTATAAGACGGTAATGTTAAACCACACAGGACACTATTAGAAGAGATTTATCTTCTTCAGATATTATTGTGTGAATGGACTGACCAGCCAGTTCTCCGGATTTGAACCCGAATGAGCATGTATGGGATGTTCTATGGAGGTGTTTTACTGCACTTTACCTCCCTTTCTGCGATTTTTCATAGTATGCGAACTGTTTTAGCTTTGCTATCAACTGAATAAATATATAATTATTGAATTTCGAATATAGAACATTGCTGCTGTGCCTGTACAACTTGATGTTAGCGGTGATCATACACTGAACATTTAGAAAAATTGGGATTGCGGAATTTCGATTCCCTCTCCAAGTCACTCCTGTTCTTTTCTATTCCCACTCCAATATTAAGCCGTTCAGGGTCTGAATGGCCGAGTGGCAAGCACTCTGGCGCTTGGTACCCCAGGTTTCGGGTTCGAGTCCCGGCGGTGCCATGGATGTTTGTAGTGGTTTTGAATACACTTTAAACCGTAGGTCCCGGTCCTAATAGGATCGTAGAGCGTTGCGGGGTCATTGTTACTCCGCGTCCAGGGCTTATCTTCAAGCTACACGCTGAAGATAAGCCCTGGGTAATGCAAAGTGAGTAACGTCTGTGCAGCGCTTGCCTTAAGGCATCAAAACCAAGCTGTCTAAATGTTTGCCAGCTGCATTAGAAAGAGAAAAAAATATTAAGCCGTTTTGATATGTATACTTTTGGTATATTTTCCAAGATAAAATATACCAAATATTTTCTTTATTCCTACTTTGTGAGACACCATTTGATCAATGCTTTTTTTTGCCAAATTTCATTAAATTTCTGTTAATAGAAATTCCTCAATACCAATTTTTCTAATTTTACCCTAATTTTTTAGAAACATATTCATTTAAAATCAATTGATTTTGCTAATAATTTTAACATTTCTGTTTTTTCAATATTTTTGGTTATTAAAAATGAAAAGTTACATGGCATATAATATAAATAAATACATTGGTTATGATCATAGTTATCAAACATTTAAAAAAAAAAAAAAAAAAAACGTCCTCATTTATAAATATAACCATGGAATTCCATACAGCATACTATTATTGATCAATATAACATTAGAGTTCCAAACATGGGACATTTTTCTAGATAACATCGTCTTAAATGTCATTTTTCCAAAACAACTTTCCCATTGTTTATCGATTATCGTTACATTAATTTATGGTATACCATACAGCAGACTGGCATCTATATGGTTAGTTTCACTAATCATTTCTAGTTAGAAAGATAGTATTCTAATAAAGAATAAAATGGTTAGCAGAAATACCTTAATTATATCTACTTTATCTATACTATCAATAACTATGAAACGTCTACCATTTTTGTAGAAAATATATTTCCATGTAACGACATTGGATAAGAATTTTGTTCCAAAACAATACATTGTTATATTAGCTCATTTTTATTATAATATGCTTCCTAATTTTGACCATTCTATTCTTATTTATATGAGAAGCATTTTCAAAATGTCAAAGCATCAATGTAGTGACTAGCGCTCTGGCGCTCGGTGCCACAGGTTTCCGGTTCGAGTCCCGTCGGTGCCAAGGATGCTTGGGTTGAGAATCCACTTTAAACCGTCAAATATGACTGTAGAGCGTTGGGCGTAGGGCTGATAATCCTACCCCGTAAAAAGGAAATATCTCCTGTCTTGAAGTCTGCCAGTAAGCAGACGGCCTTGGCCCACCACGGGCTGTTGCGCCAATGAAGGAGGAGAAACAGAAAATAATCCATGAATAAATTATATCTGACTTGCCTGACTGACTAATTATGCCTGACTTGTGGCTCAGTGACAACGTGCGCAGCTGGTGAGCATGAGGAAGGAGGTTCAATCCATTGGCGACTTTGTTGTAAACACTGTTTCAAAAAAACGAGGAGACTCGTTGGCATTCGGGATGTTCAGCATCTTGCCTCGTGATTCGGACTACCTGGTGGGAGTTTTTACGTGTTTTCTCCCATGCGATATACAAATATGGGGTAGTTCCCCTTAAAAGTCCTCTTGAAGGCACTCCCCTCCTTCTTCAGCGACATGGAACCAAGTGAGACCTATTTATGGGGTGCTCCATCAAAACAGAAGCTGCCCCTTTCCTTCCATGAGGAATACGACAACAACAACACAACAAATGTATCGATTAATAAATATTTTTGTGATATTCTTTTAAAGGATAAAAAGATATGTATGGGAGAAAACGTAAAAAGGAAGGTAGTATAAAACGAAAACGTCAAGAATGTTTTGACGAGAAGATAATGACACCGTGATGGAATGATGGTAACCTACTGGATTTTTTTTTCACCGTCATGCTTGATGAGATACTACCTTTACAATAATTTTGGCACTCTCTTTAAAAGAATGTCTATGAAATATCAGTAAAATCTTTTGAAAAATACATTTCAGGAAAAATAATTGTATTATGCTTTATCATCACATATTGGAGGATTTAATATTATAGTAAAAAAATACTCTTTATGGTAAGTAGTATAAAATTTTTCAAATTCCATAATTTACTTTGATTTATAATTGAAATTTACCTTCTAGTACCGAAATTTATTTTAATTTATAATTGAAATTTATTTTAAAAATTCCAAAATTTATTTTAATTTATAACTGAAATTTTTTAAAAATTCCAAAACTTATTTTAATTTATAATTGAAATTTATTTTAAAAATTCCAAAATTTATTTTAATTTATAATTGAAATTTATTTTTAAAATTCCGAAATTTATTTTAATTTATAATTGAAATTTACCTTCTAAAATCGAAAATTTATTTTAATTTTAATTGAAATTTATTTTAAAAATTCCAAAATTTATTTTAATTTATAATTGAAATTTATTTTAAAAATTCCAAAACTTATTTTAAAAATTTAAAACTTGAAACTTTATAATTTAAAAATTCCAAAACTTATTTTAAATTTACTTTTTTACTTACTTAACTTTACTTTACGATTTTTTTTTAAAAACTTTTTTTCCGTATTCTACTTTAACTTTTTATTTAATCGAAATTTTTCTTTCTTTATTTACTTTAAAATTACATAAACTTAAATAAAAAGCTACTAATATCTTATTTAAAAATATAAATTGTAGAAAATTTGCTGCAATGTATTAACTGCCATACCTGCAAATTCATTTAAGCCCTTTTGAATATTTTGTAAAATCATTCAGCAAAAATCAATAAAATATGAAAAAAAGTATTTCATTAATTAAAAATTAACAATTTTAATCAAAATATTAAGACACAAGATTACTAATAAAATAATAACTATTTTCATCAAGTAAAATGATACATCCTTTTTATTTAATGTTAAGAGCTTCTGCATACATTTTTTAAAAAATAAAAATAATTTGAAACAATAAATAAAAAAATGTTTCCCCTTTCGAAAAATTTAAAAGAAATTTTATAAAATATTCAACAAAATAATATTTTAAATATAGATTTATATGTGATATAACTAAAAGAAACTCACAAAAGAATCTTAACACTAATTAAAACCGCAAATTTAAAAAAAAAAAAAAAAACATACCATTATATCACTATTTCCCCTAATATAAATGGTTTCTCTATTATATTGCATAAAATTATTAAAAATCATTCCCTTTTCAGAAAATTTAATTAAAAAGGCAGGAACATAACATTTCGTAAAAAGTCAAAGATTAAAAATTCAAAAATGAATTAATTGATAAGCCCCCAAAAAAAGTAATAATAATTTTAATAAATACATATTCACCTCAAATAAAACGACTTTTTTTTTTCCTATTTTCCAAAGTTCATTAAACCATCTCCCATTATTCATTTCACTTCATTTTAAATCTTAATAAAAATTGACATTTTTTTAATTATTGAGCTTGACAATTTCTTTTTAGAACATAAAAGATCTCTATCTTTTATGTTGTACGAAATATAAATAGAGAGAGAGAAAATTTACTTTAAAATTTCGAAATTTGCTTTAATTTCTTAAAAGATTTTAAGGTTTTTTTGCTTACTTAAATTTTTTTTTAACGATTTTTTTTTTTTTAAAATTTTATTTTTCCCAAATTTTACTTAAAGAAATTTACTTTTTATTTTATTTACTTTAAAGTTGCATAAACTTTTTTAAAAAATGTTACTATAAGTATAATACACTCATGTCCATAAATTAAGGATAATGAAGTTCAGGCAAAGAAAGAGACAGAAGCAAAACAAATTTGACTTATTTGTAAAGTCTATTCATTAAACAAAAGGTACAGAGCAAAAAAGATGCTATATGTTTGACATAATTAATAAAAATTGCAATTTTTACTCCCTGGAACAAATTTCAAAAAAGAACCTATTTACAAAAAACAGTATAACATGGTTGGTATGATGGTTAATATGGAGTATGTCTCCCGGACGATGCAATACTGGCCTTACAACTCCTAGGCATGCTGAGTATCAAATTATGAATCTGATCTTGGGGAATATTACACCACTCATCAAGCAATGCCCTCCGAAGTTCCGGTTGACAGGTGGGAGGGGGTTGACGGGCTGCAATTCGTCGGCCAAGCATATCCCACACATGCTCTAATAATACATGCGCTAATAATTCCTCCCCAAACGAGCCATCCTGCACCACCGTAACGGTGTCGTTCAATGGTGTTCTTTTGGTGGTAACGGGTACCTGGCGCTCTCCATATGAAAGTCCGGCGAGAATCAGACTGCAAACTAAACCTGGACTCATCGGAAAACATCACACCAGACCACTGTTGCGGTGTCCACAATGCATGCTCTCTACTCCAGGTTAATCGCAGGCGACAGTGAGTTGCGGTAAGTGGAACACATCTGACAGGCCTACGAGCATATAGACCAATGTGCCCTAAGCGTCTGTACACGGTCTGCCTTGAAACTGTCGTACCGGTAGCTGAAGAGAGCTGACGAGACAGGTCTGATGCTGTGCTCCGTCTGTTTCTTTTGGCAGTAACTGCTAAATACCTGTCCTCATTCGGTGTTGTAACTCGGGGGCGACCTGTGCTGTAACATCTACTCACATTACCGTCATCTTGGAATCGTTGCCAAAGCTTGGAGATGACACTCTGGGCGATTCCAAGTGCCTCGGATACTTCCAGCTGGGTACGTCCACATTCCAGTCGTCCGATAATTCTACCACGTAAAAAATCATCCAAATGCTTCCTTTGTGCCATAACTATGCGGTTATTGGACTGAAAGGCTTTTAAAGCGCTTGTGAACAATTTTACTTCTTTGCCACCATTCCTTATATACCCCTCTCTTACACTCTCGTCATTGTGACGTACTATCCGCGCCATCTGGTGGTTTCCTGTAATTTGCATATTCTTCTTCAAGATGTGTGTGATAATTCTACAGGTGAAATTTTTATTTTAGAGTTCAATTTCTGTGGGATTCTGAATTATCCTTAATTTATGGACATGAGTGTAAAATATCATGTTATTTATTGTTATGAATAATATGTTATGTTATTATCTATGTATTTATGTTATAAATATTTAAAAATATAAATTATAGGAAATTTACTGCATTAAGTAAAACAATAAGTATTAACCTCCACACATGTAAATTCATTTAAGCACTCTTGAATATTTTGTAAAATCATTCAGCAAAAATCAATAAAATATTAATAAATATTTCCTTAATTAAAAATTAATCATTTTAATCAAAATATTAAGACGCAAGATTACTAATAAAATAATAATTATTTTCATCAAATTAAATGATACATACTTCTTTTTATTTAATGTTAAGAATTTCAATATAGAGATAGTTTTAGAAAAAAAAAAATTTCAAACTATTAATATAAAAATGTTTCCTTCGAAAATTATAAAACAAATTTTATAAAATATTGAACAAAATAATATTTTAAACAAAAATTTACAAGTGATATAACTAAAAAGAAACTCACAAAAGGATGGTAATACTAATTAAGTCGGCAAATAAAAAAAATCACCATTATTTCATTATTTCCCGCAATATAAATGGTTTCTCTATTATATTGCATAAAATTATTAAGAATCATTTCTTTTCAGAAAATTTAATTAAAAAGACAGGAACATAACACTTCTTAAAAAGTCAAAAATTAAAAATTCAAAAATGAATTAATTGATAAGCCAAAAGAAAAAGTAATAATAATTTTAATAAATACATATTCACCTCAATTTAAATTATTCTTTTTTTTCCTTCCTATTTTCCAAAGTTCATTAAACCATCTCCCATTATTTGTTTCACTTCACTTTAAATCTTAATAAAGATTGACATTTTTTCTATTTATTGGAGCAGGACAATTTCTTTTTAAAACACAAGAGAGAAGAGTGAGAGAGGAAATTTACTTTTAATTTATAACTGAAATTTACTTTAAATTTAAAGTAAAATTCAATTATAAATTAAAATAAATTTCTGAATTTTAAGTTTTAAAAAGATTTTATGTTTTTTACTTACTTAAATTTATTAAAAAAAAATTTTTTTCCCTTTTTTTCTAAATTTGGCTTAACCAAAATTTACTTTATTTTATTTACTTTAAAGTCGCATAAACTTGTAAAAAAAGTTATTTTAATTATAATAAAATATCATGTTATTTATTATGTTATAAAAATTTAAAAATATATATATGATAGGGAAATTTACAGCATTAAGTAAAACTTTTAAATATTAACTACCATACTCGTAAATTCATTTGCACTCTTGAACATTTTGTAAAATCATTCAGCAAAAATCAATAAAAGTATTCATAAATATTTCCCTAATTAAAAATTAACAATTTTAATCAAAATATCAAGACGTATGATTACTAATAAAATAATAATTATTTTCATCAAATAAAATGATACATCTTTTTATCTAAAGTTAAGGTTTTCTACACACATTTTTTAGAAAAAAAGAATTTGAAACAATTAATATCAAAATGTTTCCTTCAAAAAACTTAAAAAGCAAATTTTATAAAATATTCAACAACATAATATTTTAAACATAGATTTCTATGCGATATAAATAAATAAAGAAATTCACAAAGAATATTAACGCTAATTAAGACAGCAAATGAAAAAAACACCATTATTTCATTATTTCCCCCAATATAAATGGTTTCTCTATTATATTGCATAAAATTATTAAAAATCATTCCTTTTCAGTAAATTTAATTAAAAAGGCAGGAACATAACACTTCTTAAAAAGTCAAAGATTAAAAATTCAAAAACGAATTAATTGTTAAGCCCAAAAAAAGTAATAATAATAATAATAATTTAATAAATACATATTCACCTCAATTTAAATTATTCTTTTTTTTTTTCTTCCTATTTTCCAAAGTTCATTAAACCATCTACCATTATTTGTTTCACTTCACTTTAAATCTTAATAAAGATTGACATTTTTCTAATTATTGGAGCTTGACAACTTCTTTTTAAAACATAAAAGAGAAGAGAGAGGAGAAATAGGAAGGAGAAAAAAAAAAAAAAAAAAGAAAGCAACATTAAAGTCATGAATTAATCATTTACAGCAGAGAAATGAATAAAATAGGAATGCGGGAATTTTGTTTTAATTTTGTTCCATTAGTAAAGTCAAATGCATTTTTTATAACTACTAACTGACTATTCAGAAGAAAAAAAAAAAAAGGATAATCAACCCCCACAGTTAATTTTCTGCTCTGCGTTAATTACATTACTCTAAAAGCTTTTTCCAAAATGTAAAAAAAAAAAAAAAAAATACTTCATGTTCTTTACGTCTTCGAAAACAAAAGAAAGATATCTGATACTACATCCCGATTTTCAAAAGTACTGAAAGACATTGAAAGTATAAAAAATAAAATAAAATTGTGTTACTAAAAAGATTTAGAGTCTGCAATGGATTTATTTTATTTAACAATTTATTTTCGTCATTAATTTCTCACTCTAACGCGATAAATTTTAATTGTTCTCTAATTAATCTGAATGACTAAATTAAGATAATTGTTGCCAGTTTCTTTTACTTATCTTTTCGTTCTTTCTTTTTTTTTGTTCTTTTTTATTCTTTTTTGTTCTCCTCTCTTCAGTACTTTGATGTACATGATTTTAAAATTACATGCGCCAAGTAAAAATAATGTTTTTAAACTTGTTCAAAAAGGAAAAATTAAAAGGAAAGGAAATTGTTAATGTGTAATTGCTAGAGATTTGTGGTTAAAACCCAGGATTTTATTTTTAAGAAAAATAAAAATAAATTAATTAACGAGTTTATTTATAAATGGCGAATTTAGAACATTTTTGGGAATTTTTTTGTTTTTTATGGTAAGCAATATTCTTTTTTTTAAAAAAGCAATTAAAATTTTTAAAAATAATTTCGGAATGGAAAATGAGTTTTCGTAATCGAGGTAATTTAAGTGAATTATAAGATGTTAAATCTTTTTTTTTTTCCTTTTATTCAACATAATATTTTAACAAACAAGTATTCCTTTTATAATGAAGTGATTACTGACTTTCATGGGAAGATAATTTTTCTTCTATTTTACATAAATTGAATGCGAATTATTTTGTAAAAAATTCACATATGTTAAATTATAAGGAAAAATTTATATTAAAGAACTCACATACATAACATATGATAAAAATTCTCTTAAATTTTTGAAATTAAATCTTTCATTAATAATTAATCCGAATTAGTAATATTAAAAATAAAATTATTCTGTGTTAATTATAATTTATGAAATAAAAAATATCTTGTGTAATTATTAAGTAAACAAATACCTAATATTTATATAAAAGTATTAAATGATAGTAAAAAACAGTACAAAAATGTAATTTTTAATCCGTTCATAAGTAAATCATTATATCTATGATTTACTTATTAACGGATTAGGGTACACACCTAGAAAACTCAGAATCACACAGCAATGCAGAGTCAGATATGCTTTACATGCATGGTAGATAGCACTGCACGAACGTTGGAGTTAATAGCATTCTCACAAAGATTCATCATTTCACACATTGACGGAGTGGTAGTAAATGAGTGATTTAACGAATGCTGAATCAGCCAATATGCATCTGGCATACGAGATTTTGAAGTGTAATACAAAGGCCGCAAGTCTCTTGAACTAGTATCTTATCACATAATGTGCACTTCCAATCATGAATTCGTTGCACTTTCTTGCACATTTGTGATTTAATATTCATGACTTTTGTTTAACAGTGGATAAAGGATGGCAGTCCATTGGATTGACCTATACTCCATCACCGGACTTACCACAGGACAGACTTCCTCTGAAGGCATACCATGACACTAATATATGAAAGACATCCTCGTTGAGACACTTGTTGCAAGGAAAGGCAGCCAAGGAAGCATGTGGCATGTTTTGAATCTTCCAGAATATTTTGAATTCCAGGTTCTGGGCAAATGAGGCTGACATAGCAGCTCATAGATGGACATATGAACTTTTCCTTTGCCTTCTTCCTTCAATCAAATTTCCTCTTTGAATATGTAGTCCACTTTTGTTACTGTTGAACATTGTTCTTGTTATTGATATACATTGATTAATATATCGCATATTTACTTACATAGTGTACCTTTAATTTTGGTAACTGCTAAGGCACAGGGAAATCATTTCCGATACTGTATTTCATTGTGATTCAGAGTCGTCTAAGTGAATCCTGACCTTCACAGAAATTCAAAAATCTGTTGACTAGATGTTATGCCACCATGGTCTTTCATTATCCATTTCAATATAGTGAAAAGAGATGTTTCTCGTGATAAATTAGAAGTTGTGAGTAGATTTTTTAAAATTTATTTTAACTAGCAACACCTAGACCAAGTCCATGAACCCGCATACGAGTCATTATAAAGGGTAAAAAAATGCATCTTTTTTTTCTTCCTTGACCTTTGTAGCAAAAAGACATGGGGCATCCAAAGGCAGAAGTCTTACTTTACCCCCACCCTGTTATACCGCCAGGAACTGGGTACCCATTTTCGTCGCCTTGTACGACAAGCATGGGGTATAGTGTGGCTATTATAACCCGGGTCCATACGGAAGATTTAGATTATATTCAATGTTAAATGTTATCATAATACATAATTCTGACATGCTTGCTGCTAAAAAAAAATTCAATGCATACATTTTTTTCAATATTGTTATTTTAATGTCTCTTTTCCAACATTATTATAAAATTACAAATATTCAAAATCTTTAATAATACTTTAAAAATACAGAAAAACAACGTTCATTATTCTGAAAATGATTTAATAATCATGCTCAAAATGTGGACATCTTCGATTTCATCCTTTAATAAATTCGTCAAACTATAGAGCATATATGATACAATAAAAAGATAAATCTAAATTATTAGTCAACTTGATGCGTCATCAAACAACGAAGAAACTTCGAATAACTTCGAAGATTCACAAACACAAACCATTTCCATTTAACAATATGAACGCGCGAATACCTGCCACGTAAATGTACATCTGTCCAATTCCAAAGAATACTTAACCTCGCGCTGTTGATGCCAAAATTCATTAATTCATATCACTTCACAAACTGACGTCTTTCCTCCGTTATTAAGATGGCGGGTGGCCGGGAAGTAGCACTCATTACGCCCATTTATAGGGGTGACATTTTCCAAGGGAAAATGGACGAAGACGCGTGCAGGCGCGACAAATATCGCGAGAACTAAAGCGTAATGCGGTTAACAGGGCCGTCACTTTCAGAAATCTCTCTCTTCCCCTCTGTCTTCTACGACGAGAAAGACTTTTAAACTTTATTAAAGTCTAAAGATTAGGCTTATTCCGCGCAGGTGACTCGCTAACAAAACTAATAAACAGTGAAAGATGAGAACGGATGTTCGCTTATTGTTTAATGGGAAAGAGTTGCCTTTATTATTTAATGGGAAATAAAAAATCGGTGAGGTACTTCAGTGATTGGCCCTTCTCTTCAAAATGTCATTTGCAGTAATATAATTTAAAACTATTTGGAATATTTTAAGTGCAGTGTGCTTTAAAGTGTACCCAAAGAACCTTTATTTTATTTAAAATTTATATTTAATTTAAGTGTCAATAATATTGTAATTTATAATAATTTTTCCAGTGTAGCAGTATTACTACTTATGCATCTTCAAGTTAAACCATCAATCTGTTATGCTTGCTGTCCCCTTTTAAAAATGGAAAATGACTTAATAATAAGTCACTAGGCTTCTCAGTTATGAGGATCAGAATAGAACCTCCTCTTATCTCAAGAACCTCTATGGCCAATAACCAAACCCTGAAGAGAATCAGTCCCTTTTCTCAAACAACTTTGCAAAATATTTTAATTTTGCTACCTTCTTGCCAGATTGGACCAGGATCTTTGAAACCGTATTGCATCTTTGAAACCAGGCTTTAGCTCTGTCACTGACTTTAGAAGCATCCTCTTTCACACTGAGCTTTTGAACCCAGTTTACAAAAATGTTGACAACCCTGAATTCATGAGACAGATGTCCCTTAAAACTAATAATCAAATACCTAAAAATGCAGTTCAAATTTATACAGATGGCAGCAAAAGTGACCGAGGCTATTCTGGTAGTGGTATCTTCGTTAGGACTCCTACTGTTAAATTTAGAACTTAAAAAAATAGAAATTATAATTTCCTGTTCTGTATTCAGATCTGAATTGATGTTGATCCTGATTTTGTGGATAATGTGGATACTTACAAACACCCGATCCTCAGTTCAGTATCTAAATAATTGGAAGAACGCTAGAGATAGGGCTGGTTTCTAGACTTCCGAGATGCGCATCCAATGGATTCCCTCACATGTCGGCATTGGCGGCAACGAGATAGTGGAATATGTAGCAAAAGTTGCTTTTTCGGACTTCCCAGTCCGATATGCTTCCGATATGTTCTCAGTTTTAGGAAGGCAATTTCTTTGGAACGTCCCTCCAACACATGACTGGTACACATGACTCCCCCAACACATGACTGAAAGAAAACCTTGGTGGTATCCTGCTTTTTTGGGACCCATAGAAGCCAACAAACTTACTTATCACGTTTTGCCAGAGGACACTTGAGTCTCTGGAATGAACAAGAGGACACTTGAGTCTCATCAATGAACAAGGGCAGAAGATTTTTGTTACCTTCGCCAAGTGTAGGACTGATCAAACATCGTCTACTAACATTTTAAACTGTCTTGATTTTACATTGGACGAGATTTTTTTTTCTGTACTTCTTCTATTCTTGGACTGTTTAGAGGTTTATGGATTCGACTGCTACTGTTTAGAAGATTCGGTCTAATAGCTACACCATATAGGGAATCAGAAACAACAACAACAAAAATAGGAATACATTTCGATAAATCAAAGTTGCTTCATTACATCCTGGCAATTTGTACCAACATCCCAGAG
This sequence comes from Caerostris extrusa, assembly GCA_021605095.1. NCBI lineage: Eukaryota > Metazoa > Arthropoda > Arachnida > Araneae > Araneidae > Caerostris > Caerostris extrusa. The sequence goes on along the minus strand of BPLR01008061.1, from coordinate 86,671 downwards.
ATAGCATTCGGCAGGAGGAGGGACTATCTATTTCAACCTGTATCAATACGTAAGCTATTATACCATTTTAAGCTATTTCAACTATTAAAATAGTAATATTTTATTAAATATACTTTATATAATATACCATATTGCATTTTTACTGCCAGAAGATTCATTGCTGCTTTTGTATTGAAACTTTTTATTTAAGTCGAATGTCAACTTGTTTTTCTTATTTCTTTCTCGTTCTTTTCCCATTAGTTATGCATGAAGTCATACATTTATAGTTATCATTTTTTTAAATAAAGTATGATTATGCAACATTCTTAACTATTAATAAATTTATGTATTTGTCATTTGTATTGAAGTGAAAACACAGATTAACGGAAGGCCTAAAATATTAGTTTATGGTTATAATAAGAAAGACATATTGAAAATGATATTCGTGAATTTTTTTTTTTTTTTTTTTTTTTTAACTTAACATTTCAAGCACGTCTTTAGATTTATGAGTCTCTAAACCAATAAAATTTAATGTTTCATGAAATGAACATTTGTAAATAAATATGCTGAATTCACATATATTTGTATAATTATTCGGAAATAATCCACGTATGTTTAATAGTTAACTAATGATAGTTATGTTAATGCTCTAGTAATGGTGTAATAAACTATAGTTAAAGAGATTTATCTATTGTTCACTTAATATAAAGGCACATTTTAAAGATAATTCATAAAAGGTGATTAAAATAATGGGCCCATATAATTATTTAAATGTATTTACCGAATATTTAATGCACATTTATTTCAAATTACAAACCACATAAAATATTCTAACGTTCAATCATTTGCCTTTATTGCGACGTTTTATCTAATAATATTTCGAATCGTTTCAAATATTTGAATCACGAATGATTTTTCCTTAAATAATTTCCGAGTAATTGAAATATTTGTTCTAGATTAACCAGTTTTAATTCAGTGTTTGCAAAAACTGGATTATAGAATAATATCCCAATTTTTAATTTTAAAGGCACGTGAATTTTAATAACAAAGAGCGTAATGATTTCAAAAATATTTTTAAAAAAATGCTGCAATGAAAAACAAAAGATTGATTGATTAACCTGAGATGTTTTTGTAGTTTAAATAATCTTTTTGTGATATTTTTTTTCCTCATTTGCATTTGACGATTCAAGCTTTGTTAAATTTGAGGAAATATATATCTTAAGCTATTGTTCTAGTGTCGTATATTATGCTTTACCTATTTAGAAGTTTTTTTATCCTACTCCAGACCTAGGTATATGATGGATAGTCTCTATGGCATAGTCTAAGACTGGCAGCCCAATGCAGTTCAGAATCACACACAAAAAAATTATAGTCTTTTACAGTATTTACAACCACTACGTCAATAAGTCCAGGACAGCAATTCAAGTGGTCCCCAGTCATGACAGAATTAAACAAGCAAAGTGGGCAAGTTGGAGAGCCTGCCAATCCAAATCTGGCGGCCTGATGGCCAATTAGCTAGCTCTCTGGCCTTTGGTACCACATGCTTCAAGTTCGAATCCTGGCGGAAACATGGATGTTTGTGAGTGGTGTTCGGAATCCACTTTAAACTGTTGGTCCCGGTCTGTTTAGCCGCGTGTGCACAAGATGATCGTAGAGCGATAACCCAAACCAATCTCACCCGAATCATTTCCAAACTGTAAAGAGAGGCACTCTAGACACAGATATGTGGTGTGGTGTAGTAGTAATAATAGTAGTGGTGGTTTGGAATCCACTTTAAACTGTAGGTCCCGGTCTAATTTGCCCAAATTGTGTGCACAAAATGACCGTAGAACGACAAACCAAACCAAATCTGTAAAGGTGTTTCCTAAGACAGTCATGTCCAGTTTTTATCCTGACATTAACAAAGCCAACAGGTCTAGGCAGGTCGCAATGAATGAGATTATCCAATAATTAACCGTAAGTCTTCCCACTTACAGAGTTGGAAATAGCTTCACGATGATAGGCCTTAAATCTAGCTGTAATAATTCTCTTAATGCCATAATAGCAGACAGAATGATCTGGTTGAGGAAGGTTAGATCTGGCCTTAGCAAGAGTAATATATAAATTTATTGAAATTTTTATTTTACTCATATACTGACACAAATTTTTTTATTTATATTTTGTTATATCGCGATGAAAAGTTTCGACTTGTTCAGCAATTTAAATAAAATTCTCCATGAAAAGACACCAAAGATTATTTAACTGCAACATATGTGTTATTTTGAATATCTTAGTTGTACATTATTTACTAGCTCTTTCTCTTAACAATTATCGTTAAAATAGATTATCTTAAAAAGCAGTATGACAGTTCTTTTCAACAAATGCTGCCTTGGGTAGTTTTTTTTTTTTCCTACAGATACAAAGCAGGGAAGCCAAAAAGTTGCATACTTTTTTTTTTTTTCTACAAATGCGTCTTAAAACAGTTTTTTTTTTCCAAATCAATCCAAAGGAAGCCAAAAAGTTGGATATCCTTCGTGGAAACTGTTAAGATTATGGATTTGATCAGGTGAGTGTTACATCAGGTGACATAAGTTGGAACACATATTTCCATATTAATAAGCCACATATTCTATTTCTCCATAAATTTAAGCATATTTAAATGAACATAATTAAATCAAATTAATGATTCAAAACATTTACATGTAATTAATCCAAAGTACTTATGCGTTATAAGCCAAAAATATTCTTATTTACCACCAAATTACTACACCTGGAAATATTAACTTCCGTTCCAGTTCTAGCCCCAACGTGAATCTTGGAACACTTTTGGTGGCGGAACACACACCGCCGAATTCTACAATTTACTTTATCTTCATTGTAGCGAAATGAACGGGGTTGACTTGCACCCCTTTCGCTGGGGCAGCAGGCATTCCGAAATATATTATTGCGGTAGAACACGCTGTTTGGGGTAATTATGTGAAAGATAGGCGAATGCGCCCGGGCCGATTAGCCCACTGTAGATTAACTATATGCAGATAAGTTGTAATTACTTAGAGGGTTAATTTAGTTTATTCGAATTAGGATTGTGGCTCACAATCACTGCCGATATATATTGCGCTTCCCCAGATATAGCATTACGGATGCATTGTCTGTGTGTTGTGTGAGGCTTGAATGAGAATGGATTTGTTCTGGTGGATCCCCTATGATGATGCTCTGGCGATTGGCTGATGGAGAACGTGTTCGAGTTGATTCGTTCCCTCAAGTGTTAAAAAAATTATGAATTTTTTTAAGAATTTTGGAGCAAAGCAATAATAATTTCAACATAGAATACTTCTATGGACAAACCAACTTGTTGATAGTGAAAAGTGGAACATAATTCAATCATGTAATTGCTTGTGATAAAAAGTGAAGAATTGCATAGTTGCAAATTTGTACTTTTTATGTATTTACTCATTATTTTTTTTGTTGTTGTAAGATTGGTGAAAGCAGACTTATTGATGTCCTAAAAGATGTATTCATTATAATTTATATCAATGTTACGCATCCTTTAAGTTTAAAATTGTTACTTACAACATATTCTGTACCTACCTGCTTTTTTTTTTTTACTTTTATAATTGCAACTTTTTTTCAATTTATATGCATTCGCATTAAAAATTTCATTAGTATTTGATCATTTGATAAAATGATTTGTTGAGAACTTGGCAATCTTTTAATGCTTTTTTTTTGCCTATTTATCGATATTTTTAGATATAGAAGAAGTTACTTCTATCTGAAACATTTTCAAGGTTAAATGTCATATTTGCGTATCATCCAGAAAGACATCTGAAAATGTCTCCTTAGGTAATGATATGCGATATTTTGTCAACCCGCCAATAAGTCCATCAGTGTTAAAATGCAATGGCTGCCATATGCATTACCAGTGATTATATAATTCGACTGGTAAATTTTCATCCTGTCACTAGAATACAAGAACTTTCCATCAGTTTTTCAATGCAATGGCTCCTAGATTACCAGTGGTTATAATTCAGGTAAATTTTCATCCTGTCACTAGAGTACAAGAACTTTCCATCAGTTTTCAATGCAATGGCTCCTAGATTACCAGTGGTTACATTTCCATAAATTTTCATCCTGTCACTAGGTACAAAGAACTTTTCATCAGTTTTCAATGCAATGGCTCCTAGATTACCAGTGGTTACATAATTCGTAAATTTTCATCCTGTCATTAGATTGCAAGAACTTTCCATCAGTTTTTCAACATTAAAATAAACACTGTTCATCCTGTCACTGGATTGCAAGACTTTTCAGAACATTAAAATAAACACTGGTAAACAAATAACATAATCAAATTATCATTATTGAAAAAAAAAAAATATTTTTACTTAAATAATTTATTTAACTAATATACTTAATTTTAGTTTATTTTTTTAAAGATGAGTTTGACCTGAATATTGAGACATATTGAACTGAACTTACTAATGATTCATTAAAAATTATTACATATACGTAAAAATAAAAAAATAAACCAATAAAAATATTTTTTGATGGATAAATTTAGATTTTGGAAAAGAAAAATTTAGTTTATATATAGGACATCATTTGACAATATTTTTATATGAAAAATATGTATTGTAAAAGTAATTTATTCTTATCATAACAACCAATAGATGGATATTCAATTACAATTAGTGAAATGAACTTAGTGAACAAAGATATTAATTAATACAAAAAAAAAAAAATCTCCACATTGTAAAATCTATATGACTCAGTGATGGAGTTTTTTATATTAAATAAATGGTGTAAATTTACGAAATTCTCATCTTTTGGGATACACTTTAATGAAATCTTAATGTCTTACACAATATCCGAATTTGCAAATACAAAACCTGTAAACCTTGCATACCTGTGTTGTTTATCATAATCTTGGAACGTTTACATAAACTGTGTTGACTGGATTGTGCAAACCCTCTTACCTAAAATTTTGTAATCCTCTTATAAACAGCTATTTCTCAATACAATTATTTATTTATTTTTAAATTTTTACTTTATCTATGTCTCTCTATAAGCATGAAACATCTCACAATCTCACCTCAGATATGTCACAATCACAAACATCCCATCAGAAATCACATTGAAGTCACATCATGTAATTGTACAATGATATGATTGCTCAAATTTCTAATTTAAAATTTAAAAAAAAAAATAATTAAACGCTTTATTTAAAAATTTTTCTTTAAGAAAATTAAAATGCAAATTATTCTTCGTCGTCTTAATTATCCTCATAAATTTAACTTCTTTAGTTAAAAAAAGAAATGTCTTTTCTATCATTTGAAAATTTTCTCCTTCAAAATTAATAAAATAAAATAAAGAATTTATATAAATATTTAGGCCTCTATTCATTCATTTGCTTTAAAATAATATATATTATAAAGTAAAAAACAACACTCAATTATGTTTAAATTCCCTTTAAGCGAATCCAAGAGTTTTAAGATTAAATTCTAACCCAAGTCAAAACAGAAGTGAAAGTAGAAAGTGCCTCTTTTTCAAAAATTATCTTCTGCTTTGCAAATCTTTATTAAATATGAAACAGTATTCTTGGAATATAATAAAAATTTTAATACATTATTATTTTTTTTTTTTCTCTTTAAAGTTTTCTCTTGTTTTAGAATATAATCCGAACTTTTATTTTGGTATAGAATAAAGAAAATAAAAACGATAAGAGATTGAATTTCAAAAATTCTTTATTTAAAAAAAAAACTCTATAAACCGATTTTAATCTTTTTGACTATTGAATGAAAAGGAAATTATTTTTATAAATATCATTTTCGTTTTTACCGAATTGCTGTGGCAACTTCTTTCAAGCCAAACGATTCTTTCAATTGTTCGATGAAATGCAAAATTAATTACATTTCCTTCTTATTCATAATATTTTTTCGTTTAAAAAAAATGACAAAAATTTAAGACTTCGCTTATTCCTAATTCAAAATTCCTATTTTTATTTCTAAATTTAGAAATAACAAACATTGATTTTCTAAATTTAAAGAAGGGGCATAGCAGATATATAAAACCTGATATTATTTTATTAAAACTCCTACAATATTTTTTTTTTCTATTGGAAACATGAGATGGAATTTGAATGGTTTAAATTTTTGAAAAGTAAGGTAAATATTTGTATAACTTAATATTTTTTTTAGCTCAGTATTCAAAAATTACTTTAATTACGATTACTTTAAATACATTGTATGAATTGTGTTAATTAGAAAGAATAATTAGCAAGACTTTTAGAATTGCATTAATGAGAAATACTTTATTACAAGAAAATTAAAATAAATTTTCAATTTCTAAAGAGCTTTTATCTATCAAGAAGCATGTTTTTAAATTGTTAAAAGTCTTTTAAATATAATTTAAATCATTGCGAAAATATAAATGTAAATGTATTTTGTATATGACATGTAATTATTTTGTAATTAGTTAATTTGACATGTTACGTTTTTTTTTTTTTTTTAAGCAAACAGCAATATATTTTTCTCTATGCGTGTTCTTTAAAACTTACAATAAGATTCGATTAAAATTCGATTCTTAAGATTACGATAAAATTCGTAAAAGTTCTTTTTTAGTTAAATTAAGCTATAATTTTTAAAATCAAATTACCCGTGAAATAAAAGTACATTATTTAACAAAAGTTTTCATTTATAAAATAAAAATTATTTATAAACATTTTTTTAATAAAGAAGATTAAAAATAATTTTTTTAAAAAATATTTTTAAAGTAAAAAATTTGTTTTTATGATAATCTTTTAATTTTTTTTTTTAGTTTCAAGTGTTCTCTTTTTTTATTTAGTTAATTTAATTAGAATAAAATATGTCCAGGTTTATTGAAACTGGGCAATACCAGGTCGTATCAAGTGTCTTACATACTGGGTCGGCATGCCACAAGACCAATACTAAAGTTTGGTTTGTCGCTCCACGGTCATTTCTTGCACACTTTAGGCTAATTAGAAAGGAACCTACAGTAAAACATTGATTCCAAACAACTAACAAACATTCATGCCATCGACAACAGGAACCTGAAAACCTGTGGTACCAAGGGCCAGAGCTCTAGCCAATTGACCATCAGGCCTCCCATGCTGAAGGAAACAGAAATTTACCCAAATGTCTTCAGATCGTACGGTTTGTTTACATATATTGTATAAGCTCAGGTTCTAATTGTTTAAAAAATAAATATTAAATATTTTTTTGTTTTTTGTGGTATCTTTATTAAAAAAAGATATTGTAGGATAACGTAAATAACCAACTAAAATATTTTATGTTTTTAATTTGGTTTGGTGCTCTACGGTCCTTTTTTACACACTTTAAGTTAATTACACATGAACCTACAGTTTAAAGTGGATTCCGAACCACGAACAAGCATCCATACCACCTCCAGGATTCGAACTTGAAGCCTGTGGTACCAAAGGCCAGAGCGCTGGCTAATTGGCCATCAGGCAGCATTAGAATGAAGACGTGAGGACGACATAAACAAATAACATTTATTAGCTAAAATGCACTGGATGACGTAATTTTAAACTGGTTCTGTACTGTTGCCACACATCTAGAATATAATTTAAGTGAATGATTAAAAGGGAATCCGTAACATAAAATATAAAAGGGAACCTGACATTAGTGACCATCTGGCCTCTTTTATGATTTTAATACCAAGATAAATCCTATCATGTTTTAAAAATGCATTTCTATAATATTTCCTTTTAAATTTGCATGATGCATAACTTCAAACTTTCTCTTCTAAAAACAGTTTAATTTCTTTTTTAAGATAAGCCTTAAAATTCTCGTTAGTAATAATCCGCCATAGTTCATAAAATATTATCCCAATAACATAACTCCAGCAAAATATCAAGAATGTTGGGGAGAGAGAGAGATATTAAAACCGAATTTCTCTTGTAGACGTCATCGACTTCGACTCATTATGCCGTCTAGACGTCGTTAAAAAAAGATATACAGTTCGTCTTGCGTCTTTCCCACACTAGGAAGAATTATGGCAATCAAAATTTTGAAAATTCATCATGCTTGAAATACAATTATTTTATATCCGCGTACAGCGAAAAACAAGCAGAAGTTGTGATGGATCTTTATTATGGAAACCATTTCCTTGATACTGTGAAATATCGTTTGTTTTTATTGATTATTAGTTTTATGCTTCTCACAATAACATTTTAAGATTATCGTTCTGTTTTTTTTATGGATAAATTTATTATTATACGAGCGAATGTTGGTTAAGTATCTGATATAAATCTTTAGGAAGATTAAAAAATTATAAAAAACATGGCTTTTCATTCTTCAGTGATAATTGTGATACTTGTGTGATAATTTCATTTATATTCAGATTTATAAAAATAATATTTTTATGTAATCAAATATTCCCTTTAATAGATTAGATAATATATATTGGAACAATAACTTATCCTAATAAATGACGTAAAAAGAAAATTTATAAAAAATTTTGAGATTTATACTTGATTGCAAATAATCGTCATTCTTTATATACTTGATGTTAAAAATATTTTGGGGCATTAAAACTTACTCAATTTTTTTTAATGATAAATTAAAGTATCATTTTTTAAATAAAGTATTTATTTTATTATTAAAAGTTATTAATTTTAATTAATATTAAATGATATTAATTAATTAATTATTAATGTTAACTATAATGTTTCTAATTATTAATAATATTAATAAAATAATTATTTGTTTAAAATATGTAACACTTTTTGTTGCATAATTTTTTCAATTTTGTATTTATTTTGTTCTTCAATGTTTGACTGATTAAAAAATAATTGTATCTTATTATTCTAAAAACAATTTATTTTACTTTATTATGTTGATTTATGAATTGCAATAAATCTTTTATGTCTTAAATTAGGAATCTAAATAAATTTCTCATTAATTAGCTATTTAAATAAACTATTTCTCATTTTAAATCTAAATAAACTTTCTCATTTATTAGCAAACTAAATAAACTATTTTTACTATTAAATATATAGGTCTAAAGAAACAATAAAAAAAAAATTTTAAATAATTTTTTTAAATATATATGTAAAAATACTTTAATGCAAGAAGACTTTGTGAATGTGCATGAAATATGCATTATTTCTTGTCATGTGATACATGGCAGTAATTTATTAAATCAGGAAAGTTTTATCAAATTACATTATGAATTTCAAAAATATAAATTTATAAATAATAATCCAGGATTTTATTACTGGAATATATAAAGCTTTCAGACGTTAAAATATACTATTTTTTTTTATAGTACCTAATAAAATAAACTATTTTAAAGTAATTATTGCACATTACATTAAAAATCAACAACATTAACTAAATAAAATTTTTATTAATATTTTCATAAAAAAATAATTATAATATATATTCAGATTTGTATTTCATAAGACTATCTTTGAATACTGTCAAATTACTAAAATTAAGCAATAAAAATATATATAAAAATAGCTAATGGCTTAGAATAAATAATAATTTAGTTAACCATTAAAAATCGTTATATTTTTTTATTGATAAATATATTTAATTTCCGAATATTTGGATTTGATGGCCAATAATAAAATGTAATCTTTTAGAATTTATTTAGTCTAATCATAATATAATTCGATATAACATAATAATTTTTACTAATGATTTTTGGTTTAAAAAAAATAATCGTCTGAAAACACGTACAAAAATCACCATAGTTACTACGATTTTATTGATGAATATATTTAATTTCCGAATATTTGAATTTGATGGTTATCAAATAAAAAGTAATCTTTTAGAATTCATGTAATCTATTTATCATAATATAATAAGACATACGATATTCCTTGTTTAATAATAATTTTTGGTTCAAAGCAAAATAATCGTCTGACAATAAGTACATTGCCATGGTTACCACTTTACTACAGTTTCAAGGTTAAATATTATGCTTAAATAATACTGTCATGCAGTACAAAGTTGTTGCACGAATTTCATTCCATTTTATGTCAATTTATCACTGTTGTTGGTTCCCCCCCCACCTCCCCACTCACTCACATGTAAGCAAATTTTCAACTCATTTCCTAATTAAAATGAAAATTATTTCATCAATATCAAATGATTTTTTTTTGCAAACCTTTTCCATCAGCCCTTTTAGTTTACAGCTCTATAAAAATAAAATACTAAATTCCTTATGCCATATATTACAAAAACAAAAAAGTAAAAGTACACTATCACCACTATCTATCACTCATGTAAAAAGTGATACGTGTTTGAGAGAGTGGAGATATCTCTTTTCGAATGGACGGAGGGCCATTAGAGCCTAGATGGACGGCCTCTAAAGACGACAGGTCATCCGCGTGGAGGGGGAAGGGATAAAGTGTGATTTGGACGCATTCTTCGCGGACACGATCCCTCTGTTTCTTGGAAGGTCAAGATAATCTACGATGGTCGGAGGTTTGTGTTTTATTGGAGATCGGCAAACGATCAAGCAGAAGCATTTTGAATAAGGAGTCTCGTGTAATAAAGCTATAGCCGATTGAATTCCGTTTTTACTGATTGGGTGGTTTCCGATTAGCATTGTTTGGTAATCAGTCAAGTATAGCAAAACGAAGAATTACGAGGATTGGTACAATTTATTATCGACATATTTCCACGAAAGGATCAATACTAATATAAATATTTTTTTACAGATAATAGCAAAAACTGAAACGTAGTTGCTTCGAAAAAATGAATCGAATTAAAATTTTCGATTTTCATTCGTTGCTATATAATATGTTATTGTATATTTTGATTTTCCTTGTTTATTTATATTTTCGCTATTTATAGCTGAGTAATGATGAGAATGATATCGAAGATTCAATGATATAACAACAGGTATTTTCATAAACATATTGTTTATGGGAAATACGAAATCATGCGTATAACAGTGTTAAAATTGTCTTTTATAATATAATTTGTATATTTTATAATTGTAACTTTTTATAATTTGTAATAAAATTTATCACAAACATTTGATATATTTTCTCCATTGCAATTTAAATTAATTCTAAAAATTCTAATTCTAAATTTTTATTATAGTATAATAAAAATACATTTATAATAAAATGATGTAAATATTTATTATTATAGTATATTTTTATATTTCATAAGATGCTCCCAACTATGAGATTTGATATTTTTAAAAGATAAAAAGATATCAAATGTCCTTTCACTGCTCTGGCGCTCAGTGCCACAGGTTTCAGGTTCGAGTCTCGAAGGTGCCATGTATGTTTGTAATGGTTCGGAATCTCCTTTAAAACCGTAGATTCCGGTCTAATATGGCTGTAGAGCGTTGGGCGTAGGGCTGACAACACTGCCCCGTAAAAGAAAACATCTATTTTAAAACCTGCCAGTAGGCAGACAGTATAGGGGCAACTGAGCTCTAGGCGATGTGATGTGGTGTGTGTGTGGTGTAATAGTAGTAGGCAAACGGCCTTGGCCCACTATGAGGCTGTTGCACCATTGAAGAAGAAATGAAGAAAATAGAATGCCATTTCAATGGAAATATTTTCTAGCTAGTAAATAACATTTCTACTTAGATTTTTGGTCGATAATATTTCCATTTAAATCATTATCACCATAAAAAATGCATTGTTATCATATAAAAAATTCTGAATCCCTCGAAATATGTTTTAGAAAAAGGGAACACAAAATTTTGAAAATAATTTAGCGTTAAGCAAAATTTTTCAAATTTATATGAATTTTAATATGAATTTTTCAGCGTCAGATCAAGGAAAATCAAGTAAAACTCTATTAATAAAACAAAAACAAATTAATGCAGTAAGTCAAAGAAAAAAATATTCTATTAATAAAGAACAAGTATTTCGTTCCTTTTTAATAAAACTTAAAAACATTTCCAGATTAAAAACATAAAATTTTATTTCTTAATGCATTTAGTTTAATTCCACTCTTAAATAAAATTACAGAAAACCGCAATTTATTAAGATTAAAAGCAATGAACAAAGAATGTTAATTAATGTTATATATTACAAGGAATCTTTCTTTTCACAATTAAATAACAGCACTCCGAAATATTTCATGAAAAATACACCGCATAATTACTATGTTTTTAATTCTTCCGCTCCAACAGAAACACGGCATTGAAAAAGTTGCAATAATTATTTTTCTATTTCTAATAATAATAAAAGAGATTGCTTTATAAAAGATGAGAGAAAAAAAGGCCAAGATAAAATAAAAGGAAAACGTTTAAAATTCCAACACGAATGCTTGGTTAAAAGAGTTGAAAAATAAAATAAAAGGCGGACTTCCACGGCTGGCGGATTTTGGACTCGCAAAAAGTCCTAAATCAAAATTAATGAACCATCATTAAAAGAGATTCCATAAAGTTCTTTCTCCGCACTATAACGAGTAAGATATTTTGGTAACGAAGCTGATAAAATTGCGCCATTGTCGGCGAGTTTTAATTGTTTTTTGTCGCCGAGGCGTGGAAGCGTTCCATCCTCTTTTTGGAGCCATTTTTCCTAATTATGATCGATTTTTAGCATTCGTTTTCTTTTCCCCTTGTTTATCTTCCGAAATGACTTAAAAATAACGCGTAACAGCTTTCGCGTGAGCCACTCGAGACGTTTTTTGACGGGGTTTTGGCGACATTATTTAGTTTCCATCATTTTTCATTGGATTTTTGGCCTTTTTTTACTTTATTTTTATTTGTTAAGGATTCTTATGCATGCATACTTACGCCGGAAGACATCGTGGATTGTTCTGGAATGGAGATGTTAAAGTGTAACAAATTTTACAAATTCAATTGTGGTTTTGGTTTTGTTGTCTTTTATTTTCTGAATTTTTTTTTCTCTTTCTTTTTTTTTTTTTTTTTTTTTTTCCTTTCTTATAAATCTAATAAAATTTCTTGAGGAATTTTAATTTAAAAATAGATTTTGTCCTTGCTTTTGAAGTTGTTTGTTCTTAACAATCCAACGGATTTCCGCCATATATTGACATCAAAACATTCCCAAGGTTAATTAATTTTGTTATTTTAAATTGAATGTATAAACCATGCTATTAAATTATTTAATATTTTGTTTAAATTCTGGGGTTTCATTTTAAATATCACAGATCTAATAAATAGATTTGAGGCCTGATGGATAGATTTGATGATAGAGGATGATAGATTTGAGCCACAGGTTTTTCAGGTTAGAGCCCCGGTGGTACAATGGATGTTTATAGTGATTCGGAATCCACTTTAAACTGTAGGTCTCGATCCAGTATGGGTGTAGGGGTGACAGTTCTATCCTATAAAAGCAAACTTCTCCCTGTCTTGAAATTTGCCACCATGGGTCTCATGCCTTGCCCCACCATGGGTCTCTTGCATCATTGAAGAAGAATAAACAGATCTCTTTCTGCCCAGAAATTAAACTTGTAAAGTAACTATTCATTGAAAGAAGATTTAAGAAAGATTCAGAAAAGGTAATAGGTAAGAAAGGTAATAGTAAAATCTTTTATGAAAATTTGATAAGAAAAATTAATTTAAAGTGATTTTTTAATTATACTTTGTACTGAATGTTTTCTTCAGTATCTTGATCTATGAACTATCACAAAGATAGCATCGTAAACATTTTTATGTATAAACAACTAAAAAAAAATAGTATCGTATAAAAAAACACATAATCTAAATCAATGAAATCAGAATGTAATTATTTTAGAAAAGAAAGAGAGATTTTAGAGATAAATCAGTAAATTGTGATTTTCATAAATATAAAAAGTTTAGAAAGCAAATAACTGATCGTATTGGGGATTATTTATTCTTTTGATTTAAAATCGTATTTCGATTAATATTTTTGGTTCAATAAGTTTTATAAATTTTACTATTTTGAATTGTCATTTAATGGTTCGATATTAAAAATTATCGCTCTTATAATGAAACTTTACTTTAGAGATAAGGGAGACAGAGTTAATTTTTGTTATTTTTTACCTTAGTCATAAAAAAAAACCATATTTAGTTAGTTACAAAATTACTAAAAATCCATTTCTCTTAATTGAAGTTCTTACTTTTAGTTGGAAAAAAATTTAAGATACTGTAATTTAAAAAAGTTTAATTAAGAAAGATTTGATTACTTTTTGATACACTTTTACATTAATGAATGAAATTAATCATTTTTGAAAATATTTTTTCAAAAGACGTACAGAAATAAAATCGATTTTAATAACTGGAAAAGAATCCTGAAACAAATATTAAAAACCGCTGTTTATGGCCAGAAAATGAAGAATCTCGAATTCTATTAAATCATTAAAAGAATTCCAATACACTTTCTAAATAATTTGGAGTATATTATTTAAACAAGAACCCAATGCACTTTTAGCATTTTTTAATGCGACTAGTTCACTTTTATAAAAACCTCACCTCATTGATAGAATAGATATTTCTATTTCTAGATTCTATTTCTAGATTCTATTTATTTCTAGATAGTTAATTTGGTTCCAACTTGAGTTCGAAACACGAACCCAACCAATGGCAAACCGAAAATTTCTATGTTTATGCTTTGGAGGATCAAGAAAGAAAAATCCATAGGTAGGAAAGGCCTTGGTTGGGATCGAGGGTAAGGAAAGTAGGATACAGACCACAAATACGCAGCTGCTAGGAGTTTTTGTTAGAAATAATGGTGCCATTTTAGTTGAGGGAATGCAACTAATCGGATTCCCTTTTCCGATGATGAGTCTGATTCTGATATCATGGAAGAAGAGTTATTGTATACCTCACCAAAACAATCCGTCAAACTAAAATTCGATCGTAGAACAGATTTAAGAGTTTATTCTGCCACCCACTCTAAGCAGTCCATTGTTAACTAGAAAGGGATTTAAATTTCTTATATGACTATCCTTCAATTTTTCTTCACTAAGGTCTTCCAGTTTGTTGAGGAATTTTGTCTTTTGTCTAGTATAAAAACATTTAACTCAATTCATCAGATGCGGTCTGATGGTGAATCGGCTGCGCTCTGGCCGTTGGTATTTTTCTCACCAAAACAATCTGTCAAACTAGAAAAGTCTCACATAAAATTTCTCTTACCTTTCTAGTTCAACGAACCACTGTCAATGATACATCCAAAAGGACGGACTGTAGTTAGCCAATTCAAATAAATACAATTCTTTTATTTACATGACGATATGACACACAAAAATAATAGAAATACTGACACAAAAAAACATGCGTCTACTACAGATGACTACCAACAAGAAAGTTTTAAAGTCTAGGCAGAAAAATTCTTAAATCGAAGTACGGTAACAGTTAAGTAGAGTGGTAAGAGTTCACGTGGTAAATAATTCAAAAAGTTCTAGATAGACAGCATTTTCGACAACATTAACACGACATCATTGTGGATTAATATTGTTCATTGCTGTCATTATAAATAAACATCCTCAGTGTTGTTGTAATTGTTTCTTGTCCCACTTGGTCGACAGCAACATCTAGACCAAGTCCAAGAACCCCTGTGGTCTCATGGAAGGAGGGAAATGGGAACAGCTTCTTTGTGATGGTGCACCCCATAGGTAAAAGTCTGACTTAGCTCCGTGATGCTGACTTTTACGCCGTAGGTTTGTCCGCCCTATGCCCAACAGTCATTAAACTGGAACCTATGGCTTAAAATAGATTCCGAACCACTACAAACATTCATAACAACACTGGGACTCGACCCCGAAACCTGTGACAACGAGCGCCAGAGCGCTAGTCATTCCGCCATCAGACCCCTCCTCAGTAGTAATACTCTTCATGCCGCTTCATACAATGAAATAATATGCAGATTTTCCTGCATTTAGATCTAACGTGTTCATACTCGGAGTAGAATGAACAAATGCACTTTTCAGAGCTAACAGTCAAGATTTCATTGAAATTTTTATAATATTTAAATCTTGATTTCATTTTTCTTGATGCTTAAAATTAAAAATTAAATTTTAATTTTAAAATAACAGTAAGAATAGAGAAAGCAAGAAGGATTGATTAATCATTTTTTTTTTAATTTCAACCACAATGATATATAATTTAAATAAAAATCAGAACAATTCATTTTTTTTTAATTTAGAAATTTTAAGTAACCAGTAATTTTCAGAAATTTTTTTAATTAAGAAGAAATTGTTTACTTTTGAATAAAATATTTCAATTAGGGAAAACTTCCAAAGACCTGTAGAATGTCAAACATAAATAAAGAAGGAGTAAAAACGAACCAAAATTTCTACAAGGCGCAGAGGAAACAGGTATCGATTTTAATAAAGGAAAAAGGATCCTAAAACAAATATTAAAATCGGGAGAAACACCGACGTTAAAGAGAAGAAGAACCCCTAATCCTTTTAAGCCATTAGAAAAAAAAAATTCCCACACAACATGCTAAATAATTTGCTGCATATTACTTAAACATGTTTTTTAATAAAGTAAAAGTAAAGAAACGCCGCAGCTGAAAGACATGTGTATATATACATCATTTAAGGAAGAACTACTGATTGCACACGCAAAGAATTATTTGCTCGTTCCTCTCCCCTCCCCCACCCCTTCGTTTAAACCTGCTCTGATTGGATATGCACTCTTCGGGCCTGTAACCATAGCAACAAGGGAAATGAAGACAAAATACATGCTTGCCCACATTTCAGTATAATAATAAAAATTCTTCTTTTTTTTTTTTTCATTTTTTCTTTTTTCGTTTCTTCGTCTACTACTGGCGTTGTTGTTGTTGTTGCTGCTGTTTCTTTTATTTCTTTCACAGGCAGAGAGAGAGAGAGAGAGAGCAAAGCAACAAAATATCTTTCAAGAAAGCAATTCTTAAACACAAAATGTAATATCTTGGAGGGAATACTTTTTTTTTGGTATATATTTATTTTCCATCATGTTTTCGTCATTTTATTTTTTTATTTTCAGTGTTGTTGTTTATTTTTCTTTCGACGTTACTTATTCTTTTCTTCTGCGCGAACATTAAATGTAGTTCTTTTTTTTTTTTTTTTTTTATATTTATTTATTTCATTTCATTCTCTTTGAAAAGTAAAAGTAAGAAGAAGAAAAAGGAAGAAAAATTGTACTTTTAAAATGCATTATACGTTTTACTCGACGTTGAATAATACTTTTTACACGGAGTGTTGTGTGTGTGTGTGTGTGTGTGCCGCCATGACCCCGATTCTTCTGCTAGGGGGAGGTGATTCGAAAAACCCTTTCAGAATGCATTTTATTCCTTTATGTACTGGCAATGGGTAGAGAAAAAATTGCTACCGAAGCAAAAAAGAAGAAAAAAAAATTAAATTTGAGGCATTTTTTTTTCTTCTATTCCCGGTGGGAATTACATCAAATTAACACTTTTTCCTGACATACAGATAGAACTGTTGCAAAAATATTTTTAAATATTTATAAACCTTTTTATTTTAATTAACTGGTATTCTTCATTATTAATTTATTAAATATTTAAATTATTTTGATTTGCTGTTAAAAAGCTTTTGACAAGAGGTGAAAAAGTGTCGCCAAATCGATGATGCAGGCGATAAATTTGGTGTGAAAAAGCGGCTGGTGATATAGTTTGGCGAAATATTTGACTGTAACGACAAATGTCGTAGTTTAGTACAAAAATACAAATTTTATGAAATTTTTGGCGATATGCTAATCAATTTGTAGAGATACTATAAATAATTAAATAATTAAGTGAAAATCAGAGATTCTTAGCGTAAGTGTTGCATCATTAATTTAACCTTTAAAAAAAGGCTTAATTTGGAAGTTAAAATAGAAGTTGAGTTTCTGCTGTCGCGTGTTTCTATCTTTACGATTCTATTAGAGAAATCACGCCATATTACTTACTCTCTGCTACATTGGTAGTAATGATATAATTTTTTGTTAATAATTTACAAAAAAAAATACGTTAAAAATGTAAACAATTGTTTAATTTTACTTTAATAATAAAAAGTATAAAAATTACGAATTAACTCAAAAAATGGTAAACAATAAACAACATATAATTACCAAAAAATATTTTGGATCTCATTACAAATATTAACGACATGCTCGAATCTCAAAAGTGTGAAAACTTTTACATTTTTAAAAGTAAATCGATAAACTCATGTTTTTGAAGAGAATGAGAAATAAAGAATTTAATTTCATGGCAAATGGACGCCAGTACAGGTCTTCATCTTTTCAAAAAATTTATATTCAAACATAAACTAATTTTCTATATGATTCATGGTAAAAAAAAATTTCCTTTTAATTTTCCACAATTGCAAAAACTTAAATATTTCTATTTAATAAACTATTTTTGTAATTTTTTTGCTTGGTGTTGCAACAATTATATAATTATCGACGTATATTTGACCTTTTGTATGTTTGACTTTTAAAAAGTCAAACATACAAAAAAAATAATTAATGAAATTTATAAGCATTTTCCTGTTTCTATAAATTTTTAAAATTATAGTTTTTAAAATTTCTTTATAGTAGCATCTAAAATTTCTTTATAGTAGCAAAAAGAAATAGAACATTCTTAAAATAATCTTTACCTCCCCCTCTAATCCATTACCTAGCATTTTTAAAGGAAATGTTTATTAGTAAATTCTTAAAAACCCAGTTTTATTTATACTTTATTTATTACTTCCTCTTCGTTTCCAAAACAATACTTAGCTTGTTACTTCCATTTGCTACAAGAATGGCAACAAACTTTTGAATCTCAAGAAAAAAAATACCTGTTTCTATAGAAAACAATTCAAGTGCATCAACGTTTACAGTTTAAAAAGGAAGAAACTGTTTCGATTGATTGAAGCCATTACACCTCAAATGTTTTAATCTGTAATGAGTTCCGTAAGAAATCATGCATGACTACGTCACACTTCCACTGGCTCAGCTGACTGTAAGGTTATCTGTCGGCTTTGGTATCGACACAGTCAGTACACATTTTTATGCTTAAGTTAAAAAAAAAGAAGAAAATGGTTAGAAAAAAAACTATATTTTGATTTAAATCAATTAAGTACACTGAACTAAATAGCACAGAATTACAGTCCTTTAAAAAAAAACTTAAATCCTTTTCAAACCATTGATTTTATACAAATTTATTAACAGTTTTTAAAAATAACTTTTAAATTTATTATTTATTAAATTTGTTATTTTTATTTAGTCAATTTAAAAATTAATTTTTGAATTTTTAACTTAGTTTTTAAAATCTCGTTTTTTAATTAATAAAATATTAATTTTAAAATTCTAATTAGAACGTTTAATAACTGTCTAAAAAAAGTCTAAAACTGTAAAACCCCACAACTGTAACTCGTATCATGCAAACAGCAAATAACTTGAGGACTTTATAAATACCGCAACTGCAATTTCTATCATGCATTAATTGCTTATAGATACCACCAACCTAGCATTAACTTGATTGCTTTATAGATACCACAACCACAACAGCATTAACTTAGGGCTTTATAAATGTCACAACTGCAACTAGTAATATGCAAACAGCATTAACTTGAGGGGCTTTTATATATATTATTCAACAAAATAATTATTTGTATCTAGAAGAATTATTTGTTACTAGCAATACGACTCGACGTTTCCCGGCTACATAAAATAAAATATTTATTTATTTATCTTTGATAAATTTTAGTATGAAAAAAAATATCGATGAAAAATGCAAATTATTCGTTTGGCAAATAGAAGAAAAATTATTCTGAACAACTATTTATAAATTTTAAAAATTCAGAAAGTTAAATGTAAATGAATTTATATATAGAACATTTGAAATAAAAAAAAATATATTTAAAAAAATATAATTTTATAAATTTTAAAAATTTATCCTTTAAATTCAAAGAAAATGTCTTAATGCAAATAAAATATTATAGACGTAGCAATCACGCCACTAGATCGTGCCAGTCACATAATAATTTTTTGCTTAATTAAAAACAAACAACGGCAATTTTCTCGAGATTTTCAACAGACTTATACACTAGTTAATTGAGGAGTGGATTCCAAGTGTTATAGTATTCAAATTATGATGGAAATCTCACACATACATGTATGTATAAAGATTAAAAATTATAATTGCAATAGAATAATTTGTAATAATAATAATAATAATAATTTGTAATATAATAATTCAACATTGGATTATATTGATGACTGCATTTCTATAACTTATTTGTCGGAACGCTATCATGGATAATCCGTTGATTTCGGAATTATAGGTTCATAATTCGAAATAATGCCATACTGAAAGTTTCCATGTCTTCGCAGAGAATGAACATGATAAATCCATACTCTAGAACAGGGATCTCCAAACTTTCCAGCCTCAGGGCCGTACTGTTTACTCAGTAAGTACCAAGGGACAAAACCGTTTGAATTTTACTGCCATTATCTATGATTTCTAGACTAATCGCCGAGTACGCGCTCTGAACGATCATACGCTTGCTAAATTCGCTGGTTCAATTACTACAATCTATTTTAATAATTGGTACAAGTAAAATTGTTCCACAACTACAAACTATTGTCAGTGAAAAATCACAATTACATAAATCTCATTAGTATTTTTTGCAAGTGGATACCCCGTGGTTTCATTCGCGTTCATTTAGCTTTTCCGTTCCTGAGAGATTTTCAGGATAAAAATCATATGTTCGATTCAGAAGATATACATTCCGAATATCGATATACATACATATGCAATACGCTCTTTACACCAACATAACTACCGAGGGTAACCGGGGATGTTCACTAGTTGATAATGTTAATGGGATTCATTTCAATTACTTGTTAGTTGTTATGCTTAAGTTAAAATTTCTGCGTATTATGCTTGTCATTAAGCTTTACCTAGCAAGTCAATAAAACCGAGTTATTATCATTCTGTGTTTTTTCATCCAATTTATTACAGCAACAATAAGCTTTCGCTGTCGCGGGCCAGATGGATGACACCGGCGGGCCGGATTTGGGCCCGCGGGCCGTAGTTTGGAGACCCCTGCTGTAGAAAATCATTCCATTGAGTTCAAGGGAAAAAGGGCTATCATCTACATTCCACTTGTAGTGTTTATTTGGGACAGCAAGATGAAGCAGTATTTTAACTTTGCTACAAAATTTGCTAGGATCGTGACGTCATTTCGCCTGGAAATCGTTTGACCAAAACTCGTTTTCGGATTGTCAGCAATGTTGTTGTGTCTTTGCGAATGTTAAATAGCTTTATTTGAATGTTATTCGAAATTCTTGTGTTGTCTTGTACTTTTAGTTGCTGAGTCATGTCGCTTTATTATTATTCCAATATAAGAGTTTGTAATTGTAGTATAATGAAATAATTTCTTAATATAAACTGAAGTTTTAAAGTAACCTGGTTGTATTATTTACATAGGTATTATTAAAAAAAAAAATTTTTTTAAAGAGAAGAATAAAATTTTGCAGACTGTTGTTCAAAAGACTTTATTAAAACTTTCAATGATTTTGGGAAAGAATTTGTTTCGAAACTGTCCAAAGAGTTGCTTTTTATAGAGCAAGAAGATCTGTTTTCGTTTATACGGTAAATCTTTATAAAGATACATGTTTCGTTTCAAATACATAGAAATTTGGCTGTGACGGCTTGGCATGGAGAAACAAAATCGGATAATAAATATATGGATTACATTTTACTGAAAAAAACCATTTGTGATAAATGAACAAAATTTGACTGTTTAAACTTGGAAAATGTAACGAAAAAATCGTATATATTGAAGACAAATTGAACAGCACTACAAAAACTTCTTGGGGATCTTAGAAAAGGGAAAATGAGGAAGTTGAGAAATGTTTCATTGTTGATGTTATAATTAAACAAATAACTTATTTTATTTCAACTAAGATTGTGCATTCAACGAATTTATATATATATATTAGTATTTAAGAGTGCAATAATCTAATTCTCAACATTTGCCACATCATTACTATAAGGAATATTATATAATGTTAAGTAGCAGTATTTTTGACTAATTATTATTTCAATTAACCTAACAATGTGTATAAAAGAAAACACTGGAGTTTTTCGACTATTTATGCTAATTCTATATTTTTTAATTGATTATTTGTCATATTTAACGCCATCATAACAGAAGCTCCCCCTCCCTTCTCCCTCCTTCCATGAGAACACACAGGTTCTTGGACTTGGTTTAGATGTTACTGTCGATCAAGTGGAAAGAAATAACATTTTCATTTTTATACGAATTATTTATTACTACTAATTATATTAATACTATATAATTAGAAATAATATAATTTTTTTTTTTCTTCTAATGCAGCTGGCAAATAGACCGTGATCGTAATAATATAATACTAATGTTATAGTAATATTATTTATTGTTATTATTATTATATGAATATTTTTATTATTGTGATATAAGGATAAATCCGTTCACAAACATCCCGTTAGCTATTACTAGCCTAAATTTCTCCAATACTTTAGAAAAAGTAATAAAAAAAATTTTTTTAATCAATTCCTACTTTTTTCCACTGAGAAAAAGTATTTATAAATGAAATGAATGAAAATTATCTGTAGCCATCTAATGGTAGAAAATGCAACTTAAATCTAAAAACTAAAAATAATTAGTTAAATTTAATTACTGAATTAATATTTGAAAAAAATGTACTCCAGTGTCATCCACTTTCAAAAAATATATTCGAACTTGAAAGAAGAATAAAAAGTATTTTAATGATTGAAAATTTGAACAATATATATATATATATAGGAGAGTGTGAGCTAATGGAAGGAATTGGAAAAGGATGTATAGAAATACTACAAGCAGGAATGGTAAATATGAAGCATAATAATACTAAATTAATTTTAAAATATTCAACAAAGTATCTTGATCAGATATAACATTTTTGCTTGATTTGTAGTACACCCATACATCAAATCTAAACAATTTAACGAAACATGCAGACCCAACTAATAACAACAAATCCCTTTCCCGAGCAACCCTTCGCAGACGAATCCAACAATCGAAGCACGACGGAGAGTATCCCTTACCACCAACCGATCCAGATTTCCTGCGGAAATGTCTCAGGGCACATGCTCATCCCAACAACCCTCCAATAAAAGAGTAAACACTTTCAAAGAAGCATAATTAAATCATTGCCGAGAATGATTCACCTTCCTCCCGGGGTTCTTCTGCTGCAGCATTCGGCTCAAATCTGAGTTAATAGCGCCAATTATGTGTTTTTCTCGTCTGCTCAGAAAGGATGGGGGTGGGGGCAGGGTGGCGGTGCACAATTATACAGCGGAGCACGCGCGGAAGATCGTTAAAGGGAACGCATCACGCACCGTGGACGATTAGTTATTTGTCGTTAACAAATCAACCTGAGGACTAATTAGTCGTGTGGTTGCATTTTAACTGGGGAGACTTTAATTACGAGTCGGCTCATTACTAATAGTTCACCTTTTGTGCCTTTGTTGGAGCATCTTTTTGGGATCATTGTTGTTTATCTACAGTGTTATTGTTTTTGTTGGGAGCCGTTTAATTGATTTTTTTAATGCCATGGGTTAAAATGTTTCAATGCGCTATTATACTGGTGTTACGTTTTCTTCATTGGTTAAAGATAAATGAAGAGTTATTTGCATTTGCAGATTTGGTTTTTGTTGCCCTACGATCATTTTGTGCATATTTTAGGCTAATTAGTCCGGGACCTGCAGTTTAAAGTGGAATTCGAACCACTCACAAGCATCCATGCTACCGTCAGGCTTCGAAGCTGAAGCCTGTGGTACCAAAGGCCACAGCGCTAGCCAATTGGCCATCAGGCCGCTTGCATTTGCAGGAAGTATGATGTCCAGTTGTAAGAAGAAACTGTACTTCATACAATTTCTTCCCTTCGTTCATTTTGACCTTTTCATGTCATGTATGAGAGCTACAGAAAGGTAATGTTGCCTTTTAGAAAGCAATTACAAAAAAAAAAGCTTGCAATTTACAATACCGTTATCAACGCAGCCAAACCATAAGATTCGTATTTTTCATATTGAGAGATTCTGTAGTGAATAATTTATTGTCCAAATTCTGTTATTTTTATTAATGATTGTAATTATAATTATCCAGCGCTCTGGTACTCGGTGCCAGAGGTTTCAGATTCGAGTGCTGACCATGGATATTTGCAGTGGTTCTGAATCCACTTTAAACGTAGGTCCCAATCTAATATGACTAGAGAGTTGGACGTGGAGCTGACAACCCTATCCTTTAAAAAGAAAACATCTCCTGTTTGGAATCTGCCAGTAAGCAGACTGCCATGGCTTACTAACAAAAGGTGTTTTCTTCTCATACGCATCATTCCCAAACTGTAAAGGGGCAACTCAGCTCTAGGCACAGTAATGTGGTGTAGTAGTACTAGTGCCATGGAGTAGTTTCAATTATAATTATAAAAACATTTCTTCACATATGGCCAAAGATGTCAAGAAGTTGAATATATTTTATGATTTTTATATTGAAGGTCTATTTGGTGCTATGTAGATCCATGATGTAAAAAGGACAAAAAAAAAAAAAAAAAAAAAAAAAATTATGATTGGACTTACTTTTTATTACGTTTCATGGCTGATAAATGCGAAACTTAAAATTTTAGATTTGTTTATTTGTTAATGCCTAAATCACCCCCGATATTTAAACACTAAAAGAATCAAAGACGAAAGAAAACAGTGCTTCCTTTTGGTTTCGTGAGCAACAACCGAATTTTCCACGTGTCCGGTTTCATGGGCGGCGAATCAGAATAATGTGACAAAACACTCATTCTGTAGCCCTTGTGTTAAGCACTCTCGCCAACCAGCAGCCTTCATTAGACACTTGCACCGACTTGAAAAAAAGAAGATCCTACATTATAACGTTAATTAAGTGCAATCCGAGCGAATAAAAGCTAGGCAAATGCATGACGAATTTCTCGATAGATTTTTTTCTACTTTCTCCTTCCTCCTCCTCTTCTTCCTCTTACCCCTTAAAAAAATTTTTTTCCAGTCTTATTTTTAATGCATTTATTTTATTTTTACCTCTCCACCCCCCACCCCTACCATCACAGAAAGAATTTTTGTGAAAATTGTGAGCCAAGAGAAAAAAATTAAAAAAATTTTTTTTTTGAGGGGGAACCTTAAAAATAGAGTAATGAAAATGAAATTAAAAAGAACAAAATTTTTCGGGAGTTCTTCCCCCTTTTTATACCTGAAGTGAAGTGAAGTACGAAACGCAGAATAATGAGGTTTAACCCCCTCCCTACCTCCCCTTTTATATTTCGACCCCACCACCCCTGCACCTTTCCTCCATGTTAATCCTATTTTAATGACCAAAAGTGGTATTGATTTTTTTTAAAAATAAAAAAATTTTAACATACATAAATTGCGCTCTTTTTTTTTTTATTTAAAAAAAAAAAAAAAAAAAAAAAAAACTTACAAAGAAAGCTTTTTATAAGGAACTCGTTATAGCTTCGTATTTAATGAGAAAAAATACGAAAAGAGCGAAAGTAAAAAAAAAATAATAAAAAAGAAAATATAAAAGCAATTATGCAATCTGGCTGGCTCACGACGGGTGCCTGAAAAATCATCGATATTGATCGAGAAAAATCGATTAATTTTTTTCCACCCCCTCTCTCTACTCCGATAGAGAGAGAAAAGCATATTTGAATCATAAAATAAACGTGGCATCGCCTGTGATCAGTTGAGTCATAAATGTATGAGTGCGTGGGGGGTTTAAAAAGAGAAAAAAAAAATAAAAGGAGGGGGTTAGAAAAGTGTATGTTGAAAACCTCCTCCAAAATCCACTTCAATCTTCCTTTATTGGAATTTATTTTCCTGGCTAAAACATTTAATCACGTTAAAGTTGAGTAAATGAGAATTTTCGGTTCCAATACTCAAGCAATTTATTCTTCATAGAGAGAGAGAAAAAAATATATTATTAACAAAAGAAAATGAGTGTTGGATGAAAATGTTTTATGGGCACAATTTGAATGTGTTAAGACGATTAAATTCTTAAATTAAAGATTCGAAAAAGCAGAATTTTTTTCCTGTTCTTTTTTTTTTTTCATTTTATTTTTTATTTTTTGTGGATATGAGCAAATGAATAATGGGTCTCCCGTTTTGTATTCCTGTGCTGTTTGACATCAAGTGTCTACGAGGAATCTCATTGGTTGATCGATTAGTCCTCTTTACTTTTCTTTTTTTTCTTTTTAATTCTTCTTTCTTTGAGAGAATCGTGAGTAAGTTATCTACTTCGTATCAACATGAGATGTAATTATTAGATTACTTTGTATTACTGTCTAGTCGAAACCAATTTTTCTTCATTAAAGTAGTAAAAAGTTCTGGGGGATAATGTGTTGAAGTAATTTTTTTTTGTATACTGCAAATAATGCTTCATTTCATGGAAAATATTAACAAGGAACAAAATAAAAATGATTCCAAACGATTTTTTAAACTAGGATCCTGTTCTATATTTAGTTTGCTTAAATAATTTGTCCACTTTTATCAGCTTGTTGTTGTTTTTTTTACCCCACTTGGTAGACAGCAATGTCTAGACCAATTCCAAGAACCCAGCAGACTGTTCACCAATTGGCTAGCGCTTTGGCGATTGGTACCAAGGGCTACAGGTTCGAATCCTGGAGGGGCATGGATGGTTGCTAGTGGTTCGGAATCTACGTTAAACTGTAGGTCCCTGTCTAATTAGCCTATCATTTGCAAAAAGATGACCATAGAAAGACAAAGACACCAAACTAAGAACCCATGTAGCCTCATATTAGAAGGGTAAAGGGGTTGCAGCTCCTGTTGTGACGGAGCATCCGTAGGTAGAAGTCTGACTTGGTTCTTGGGACACTGACTTTTTAGGGGTAGGGTTATCAACTCTACAATCAATATTAGACTGGAACCTACGGCTTTCAGAGGATTCCGAACCACTCACAAATATCCATGTCACCACCACGATTCGGATCTGAAGCCTATGTCATCAAATACCAGAGCCCTAGTAACTAGGCCATCAGATCCCTTTTATCAGTTTAAAATGCTTAACGTCACTTTATAACAAAATGGAAAGTAAATAAGAAATTATGAACAAATAAACAATAATCTAGACAAAAATTATAAAATGGCAGATAAAATTATTAATAAAATATTTAGAAGAATAAGGAAACAAATAAAATCGGTAAAACGAAAACTAAAAATTACAAAACGATTCAGCCAACATAATCCAATAGCTGGTCAATCTCATTTTTAATGTATGACCAATTACAAACAGCATTATGCATTTATACATTATATGTAAATAACTTATATATAAATTACATTTACATTATATATAAATAACATAATAATAATGTAAATAACATTATATGTAAATATATGTCCAAAACTCATAGCTTGACCCATCTTTTAACTAATGGTTCGTATATAATTAATACAATACCTATAATTAAAAGGAAATTAATTAATATTTTTTCTCTCTTATAAAAAAAAAACACTACCTAGTCCTTTATTTTCCACATTCCAAATGCCACAATTTATTCCTTAAAATATTTCTACACGCTAATTGTTTACAACGTAGGGACTGAAATTGAATTACAAGGTTATTGTTTCAAATAAGGATTTCCTTTTAAAGAGAATTTTTCCACTTTCTTTTTATCCTTTCAAAAACAAATTAGTGAAATTTATTGATTGAATTAATTTTGTTGAAAATAATGAATTGACATAGGCATTTATAGGAAGTTTTAAGATAATGCATATAAATTGTATTTAGAAACTAAAACAGAATAAAAAGAACAGCTTTTCTTTTTTTGTCATCATATTTAAAATTTGTTTCAAAAAGGTTTTAAAATGGCTTCGCTACAGTGAACAAATATGGAGGATTTAAAAACTATTCAAAATTAATATTACTAATAATCAAAAATAATCAACTTAAGAGATACAATTATAAGTAATCAAATCTTTCTTTACTTGACTCTGTTTTCAATCTTCTTTTTTCAAAAGTTTTTTAATCAATTATAATACACGATTTTACATTGGGAGATTATAAGTTCGATTCTATGTATTGGGAATAGGAAACATTAAATAATGTCACAATATTTTATATAATTATGGACAAAAATGTAAATTGATTTATAAATATTTGGATATGAAATACTGCATTAAGAAATTTAATACATAATAGTCAGAAATAGAATTAAGCAAGAAGGCTTATGGTTTTGTTGTCATAAGTCAAAAATTTGCAATTCGTTGTATTTTGACAGCACATACAAATATGTGAATTTCACCTTAGATTTCATCTTACTGGTAGATTAGTTGAAGCCCATACCTGACTTAATTACGGAACTTTTATTGATGCTGCTAGTCAATTTTATAGTCCACTACCACAATTTAGAAATTCAGCACACTAACCGCCAAGTCTCCTTATTTCTTCGTGAAAATTAATGGAATAATTGAAATATTGATAATAAATGACATGTCATTGGAAAGAAAAGAAAATTTTGAAAACTGGTAAAGAATAAAAGTTGAGCAACAATTCCTACTCCATGAATGATTGGGTATGTCACTGAAATTTTGGACTGCATGTTAAAATTTCAGAAATTCTACGTGAAAAAAAATTAGGTCTTCCCTCTCTCTCTCTCATTTCTACCATATTTCAACAAACACATTTGAAAGGAAATAACATATTGCCTGCATAATATGCTTCATTTTGCAAATTCTTCTTCATTAACAAAAGCCTCATGATAGCACAAAGGCCGTCTGCCTACTGCCTATTTCGAAACTGGAAATATGCTGTAGTAGAAATATGAAAACTGTTTCTTTCTTATGGGGTAGAGTTATCATTATTACCCCACTACCGGGACCTAAAACTAGATCCATACAAGCATTGCAGTGACTGGATCGAACCCTGACCTAACCTGCGCTAGTCCAATGTCAACAGGCCTCTTTTATCAGCTTCACCTTTATAACAAAATAGAAAGTAATTAAAAAATTATGAACAAATAAACAATCGGCAAAATCGGCAAATAAAATTACCCATTTTAGAAAAAAAGGAAAACAATTAAATTTCAAAACAAAAAAATAATTTTTAAAATAATTGTATATTTTTATTTTATTTCAAAAGGTTTATATTTATACGTTAGATGTATTTTTATAAGTTCTAAAAAAGTTCAAATGTATAGTTTAACAGATTGAATTATTTGAAATGGTAACATGCCGAACAGTCATACTCGAACTGGTTTAGCGGGAAATGTTTTCCATAGAATAGCCAAACAAACCTATCGTCAGTTAGTCCCTCGGAATAGCCAAAATTTCAAAAATAATTTTTAAAAGATATAAGATGTTTTTCAGAACAGCCATTTGAAATGGTAACATGAAGTTTTGGAACTGGTAGCAGTTTTTCCGGAATAGCCAACAAAAACAATTTTATCGCCAAAAATAACCAAAAAAAAAAAAGCGGTTTTCAGAAATAGCCAGCAAAACAGTTTTTAGCCGGCATAAAATTTTTCGAAATAGCCAACAAAAATTTTTCGAAATAACCAGCAAAAACAGTTTTCGGAATAGCCAACAAAAATAGCTTTTGAAATAGCCAGCGAAACAGTTTTTCGGAATAGCCAATAAAAACAATTTTCGAAATAACAGCAAAACAGTTTTTCCAGATTTCGGAATAGCCAGCAAAACAGTTTTTCGGAATAACCAGCAAAACAGAGTTCGGAATAGCCAACAAAAACAATTTTCGAAAATAACCAACAAAACAGTTTTCGGAACAGCCAACAAAAATAATTTTTGAAATAGCCAACAAAAATAATTTTCCGGAATAGCCAACAAAAACAGTTTTTGAAATAGCCAACAAAAACAGAGTTCGAAGCAGCCAACAAAACAGAGTTCGAAACAGCCAACAAAACAGTTTTCGGAACAGTCAGCAAAAATAATTTTTCGCAATAGCCAACAAAAATAATTTTCGGAATAGCCAACAAAACAATTTTCGGAATTTAAGGTAAATTTCGGAATACAATCAACCCTATCCTAACTTTCAACAATCTATGTTAAATCTTCCAACAAGCAACTTTTACAACTCTGCAAAGAAATACTTGCAAGCTCATGTATTTCTTCTAAATCATACAAAGCCTAATCCGAAATAATACAAAGGCACGATGCGGGGAACAAAGCCCGCGAACTTTTATTAGATCCCTTTCTTCTTCCAAGATAACCCCAACGAAAGTTTAACCGCATTAATAAATAATTGAGCTCTTTAATAAAACAACGAACCTTCTCCGAGGGAAAAAAAGAAAGTAAAATCTGATATTAAACCCCCCCCTCGGCCGAGAATCCTAATGAAGTGTATCGATTCATGAAGAATGGGGCGAATCGATTCCACTAGACAAAGGTGTTCGAAGTCATCGGAGAAACAATTACCCGATGAAAAGTAATCGTAATCGGAGCTGTAATAATCGAAAATTCTCTCAGATTGCCCCGGGTTATGAAAGAATAAATCAGAGTTAGCGATATCCTCAAATAATGGCTCTAATAATGGCAGTTGGAGTAATTTTGGAGGCTAATTTTTTTTTTATTTTCGTTCTTCTCAAGGGTACGGCCCTGAACCCTGACCCCTACAGGTGCCAACTTGTTTGAGATGAGAAATTATTATCTGAAGGTGAATAGGCTGTGGCGGGATCCCCCCTCTTAATTCCATTTTCTCTTTGTTTAATAACAGCAGGTTTTAGAACAAATACTTTTATCTTTTTCTTTGGGGGAATTTTTCTTGTCCTTTCAAATACCTGATATATGACTCTGAGAGGGCCGTACACAAATTATCAGTTTCTTTTTTGGGGAAAAAAAAAAAATAAGACCATCGATGATTGAGGTTTCTCAAGATCATTTTTTATTTTAAAGTCTTACGTTCTTGGATTTTTTACCTCGAAATTTACACACAACTTGGATTGTGAATCTTATAGATGAAATAAGATTTCTACTTCTTCAATGGCGCTAGGGCCACGGCCGTCAGCCTACTGGCAGATTTCGAAACATGAGACGTTTTCTTTTTGCAGGGTAGGGTTGTGAGCCCAACAACCAATAATCTACAGTCATATTAGAACGGGACTAAAAGTGATTCCTCAAATATCACAATTTATTCCACAAAAAATTTTCTACACTCTAATTGTTTACAACGCGTGTACTGAAATTGAATTACAAGGTCATTGTTTCAAAAAATTTCCTTTTAAACAGAATTTTTTCCAGTTTACTATACTGCACAACCGGGCACTACCATGGCACTACCGGGACTCGCACCCAAAAACCTGTGGCACCGAGCCCCGCGCAGGAAATAAACACATTTTGTAGTTATTATATAAAAAAATTGGTAAAAAAAGAATGGGAAAACTGGGAATCAAAGTGGCGCTATTACTCAACAATATTGAAGAATAACGAAAAATTGCAAATAGTTTATAAAGATGGAAATTAGTGAATAAGGGTAATATTTACTAAAATTAACTAAATATTTCATTTAATAACTTTAAAATATTCTATGAGCTCTCATGTTTTATCCCCCCCCTTTAAGTCACGGGGATTTTCCCAGTTGATGTTGTTGTTGGTGTCGTATCCCCTGACAGTATAAGAAAATCAAATATCGTGGTGCTCCCGGATAATAGAGTTTTTGCATAGCGTTTTTTTATCGTCCGATATTTTCTTCTTAGCACGCATGCTCATAAGAAACATTGTACCTAATGCGCATGCGTATCTGTAATACTTCACTACTGAGCTATTCCTATGAGCATGCGCGCTAGGAAGTAAAAAATATCGGACGATAAAAAAACGTTATGCAAAAGCTTTCTAATATTAGCTACGTTGATCGTCGGCACGTAGTAT
Source organism: Caerostris extrusa (assembly GCA_021605095.1). Classification (NCBI taxonomy): domain Eukaryota; kingdom Metazoa; phylum Arthropoda; class Arachnida; order Araneae; family Araneidae; genus Caerostris; species Caerostris extrusa. The sequence continues at coordinate 54,918 of BPLR01008061.1, read as the reverse complement.
CAATCCTCTTCCGAGGGATGGTCTAGACAACGTAAGGCGGCTGCAACAGCCAACCAATCAAACACACGATGAGAAGTCAGCTGGACATCAGTGCAGTTGCCACATTTTTGGTGTTTTTTAGTGTCTGTCTACTTATGATGCTGAAACCAAGATGTCTGCAAATGCCCTAATAGAAGTTGCTTAACTTAAAATTTCATAATGATTTGCAAAATGTAAGACTATTTAAAAAATAATAAAGCAAACATTAATTACTTAATTGAATTAAAAAAAATTGAATTAATTGAATTAAATTTCACACTGGCTGAAAAGTTTTCCATCTATTAATTGGAACTTAACTTTCTTTTTTTTTTTGGCGGAATTTTTAAAATAAACTAAAAACAAATCCAGTAATACTCACTGTTAATTTTGTAGCAAAATATTAATTCCCCCAAAAAATAATAATAAACATGGTCAATGATCATGGGGCAAATTTAAAAATCTACATAAATCAACTACATCTTACTAAAAATCTAAATTTTTTTTTTTTTGTATAGGAATGCAGGGTCGGAAGTGACGCGTTAGAGTACGAGCACAAAAAAAAAAAAAAAAAAAAAAAAGCAAGAAATGAAAAGAATATTTACAATATTATTGCAAAGTGTTTCTTTGATTCAATGTTTACAATAAATGCTGAAAATTGGGATCACCAACAGTAATACATGCTTGGTAGGTAGCATCGAAGAAGTGATTGGTGAACCATTCCAAAGATGGCAGGCATTTCTCACACTCTTGCAGCCTCAATGTAGGATCGAGCAGCGAGATCCTCCACTCAGTTAACTGCAGTCTGGTAAATGAATGAGCATAAAATCAGAATGAAATAGGATGACAGACAGAGAACTTGAAACTCGTCACGTGACGGGTATCAGTTAAGGCATTGTGTGAAAGTGTGTTCGTTTCTCAACGAATCACTTCCGACCGTACATTCCTATAAAAATGTAAGGTACACCACCTCTCAAAGTTTATCCCATGATCATTTAATATCTCTGTATAATAACAATAAACATAAAACTTTTTTTCATTTGCGCAACAGCTCCATGATAGGCTCAGGCCGTCTGCCTACTGACAGTGGGGTAGTGTTGTCAGCCCTACAACCTACAGTTATATTAGACAGGTATCTACGGTTTCAAGTGGATTCCGAACCCCTATAAATATCCATGGAAGCTCTGAGACTCGAACCCGAAGCCTGAGGGTCGGAGTGCCAGAGCACTAGTCACTCGGTCCCAATCATAAAACTACATCAAATTAAAATTTGATAAATCTGTTATTTACACGCAGAACTATGTTCTTTTAAAGGAAAGGGCAAAATAAGAATACATTATGAATATAACTAATTTTAAATGAATCTAAAAAGGAAATTAATTACTGTAACAAGCTTTTTTTTTTTTTTTTTTTGAATATTTTCCATTTACATCTTATAAAAGTTATATTCTTCTTCTTCAGTTTTAATTGAAAAATGAATTTGCCTTAAAGATGAAGTATTTGATTAACGATGTTAATTTTGAATAAATTGAATGCAAGCTAAATTATACATTTTAATTAATAAAGTAATAAAACAAGTTGAATCAAATCGTATATAACTCAAAATGAATAAAAAAAAAATATATATAACTCCCTGAAATAATTTACATCAGTGAATGAAATGAATAAAAATTAATCGAGTTAATTAATTAAATTTAATTGAGTTAAAGTATTAAATTATTGCGAACAATGTAATGAAAAATGAAGGAAAACTAATTTAAAAAAAAGCTAACTTATAAAACTATTTTTCTTTTTCTAAATACGAAATAATAAAATTGTGTCTGATAAAAAAAAAAGGGGAGGGTTCATTACTTGAGAAAGGCATTTGGATATGAGAGCTCTAGGAATATATAAGGAGGACCCTATAAAGAAGTGTTATAAATTCGGATTTGTTTGAAACAATTATAAGTATGTTAAAATTGTAAAATGTATCAAAAAATTTATAAATATATACAATAATAAAAGAAAATTGGAAAAAAAAAATGCTTAAATTTGAAAATATAATTGTACTTGCATTGCTGATATTTTTAGAGTAAATTAAATAATTAAATTAATATATTTTATTAATACTAAAATATCCTTTTTATATACATCGCCTGAATACTGACAATTTGCATTTAAATTAAACATTTTGAAATACAATGATTCTTCATTTAATATGATTCAATTCTCATCTTTATCACAACTGAAACTGGGAATATTGCAAAAAAAAAAAAAACTTTATGATCTACAATAATGCCATAATAACCATAACATCAAAATCCTAATGATTAAAAAATGACGCCCATTAAATGAAATATCATTAAAATTTTATTGAAAGAGTGTAACCATGCTTCCTCCTACACACTGTCAAAAAATGTTCTGTGGAGTTCAGAAGAAATGGTCAGCTGGTCTACAAACTCTCACCCTGATAGGAAGTATATTTCGTGCAGCCTGCACTTAGCCCAAGGATTACATGTTTTCGCCTTAGAAGTGGAATTCCTTCTCGAATCTATAATTATCTGTCTTTAAATGTGTTAAATATTTATGTCTTTAACTGCATGTGGGGTGTTTGTGCATGTGTGAATAAAGCTGTGAGTTCTCCAACCTGTGCCTCAAATACCTCAACCCAGCCTCACCCAGTTGCAATCTGGTTGCCCAACCTGCACGCTACAAAAGTTATTTCATTGATTATTCATGTGTATATTTCTATGCATTAAAAATTAATCTAATATTAAGAACAACTGAAGAAGATGTTGTTCAAATACAATGAAGTGAACAATTGAAAACTGAATCAAGAGATAAAATCACAGTTATAATATTCAAACATACATTCAGTAATACATTAAACATTGATATTCTTTCTATTTGTAAGGTATGTAGGCATGCTTCTGATAAAATCTTCTCAATAGGTGGCTATTATTTATTATGATGTCACATTTTTTTTATTCAGTTAAACTTTTCTTCTCAGCAAGACTTTGAATAACACAGGCACATATATTAAATAGACACATAGCTAGTTATTGTTGTTGTTAGAGCTATTTATATATATTTACGCAGTTAAATTACATCTAAAAAGTTTAATCTCAGTTCTTCTAATTTTCCTTTCTGAACAATTAAGTACTTATCTAGACATATAGTATATGTGTCGATATTAAAAATGACACAATCAGTTACAGTAATTATAACTCTATCCATACATTTTGATGAGGATTTTTTAAAATTAATTTACATAAGCAATCCGTAATTCGTACGCCCATTGCCAGAATGATCTTCATGATTTGATCTCTAAGATTGTGATAAAAATTTAAAATTCTCTGCATTTTATAACATTATTTACAAAATTAAGTGCTATTGCAGATAAAACAAGTAATATATAAAAAAAAATGTTTAAGTCATTTCCTACTTTTTTTTTTTCTATATTGCAGAAGTCCTTTACAAATAATTTTCATTCCTTTTTCAAGTTTATCTAGCGCCATCTATTGGTAGATACATGCATCTTAAATCTAAAAAAAAAAAAAAACTAAAAATTAATTAGTTATAACTAATTACTGAATTAATACTTGAAAAAAACTGTATTAACATCCAGTGTCCTCCACTACAAGTTCAAAAAAAATGTATTTGAACTTGAGTGGATGAATAAAAAGTATTTTATGAACGATTGAAAATTTGAACAAGATATATATAGGGAGAGTGTGAGCTAATAGAAGGAATTGAATAAATGAAATCAACCATCACATTAAATTTCTGGACGTCACCAAACTCATATCTAATTATGAAAGTCGTGAAATTCATTTGCAAATCAGGAGTAACACAGTGTTTCTCCTGCAATGGTTTTCATCATTCATCCTGTAATTGTCAATCCAACTCTCGTTCTCGCAACTTTGGTATTAAATGACTCAAGATAATTTTATCAGAATTAGTTACAAAACATATAAGACTATTAAAGTGTGAATCTTCATTCCAATAGAACAGCAATGGAGGTTCTCACATCGGAAAAAACAATTTCGACCTAAAACTAAAGCACCCCATTTTCAGCGAGTGACCAGCCCCATGTCCACGGGACGATAAGAGGCCGTCAAAGGTGATGGATGGCCGGCCTTTTTCTCATAACCAGTGGTTTTAATATCTAATGAAAAAGAGGTCCGCCGGGGGTCAGCGGGATTCTTAATTTCTCCCAATCACAAACCTGCAGGATCCTGTTATTAATGTGTCGTTAGGCTGCGCCGAAGACAACCCTAATTGCGCACGGGTCACGTGGGGGATTGCACCAATGAAATCGTCACGATCGCCCGATGCTGTTAGCGAGAGTCCCACTCGGTGGTTAATAGGAATTAACTTGCTCATTGTGCGGTACACGAGGCGAAAGATAAACGACTCCGATTAATAGGATAATGTCTGCTATTTAGGTTTGGTGGAAAAGATGTGCAAGAAGTTCTTCTGCTAACACGAGAGAGCACACTCGAGATGCTTATCGAAATGATAAAGAAAAAAAAAAAATAAAGTAATAATAACAATGACCAAATGAACGAAAAAAGAGCTTATTGATGGTGAAGAGTATTGAGATCATTAATTCAATCTTAAGTGAATGATGACAGGTAAACTGAAACAAAAAATGTGTTCACATTTTTATATATGTAATATAAAATGTAGAAACAAGCCGTATATTAAGGAGAATATATATATATGTATTGTATATAACTGGCTGCTATTTTGGTTTCTCCTCTTCAAATATGCTCTGTTAACCATAAAAAGGACTATTAAAGTTAATCGTGCAGATAACATCATACAGATTTTTATGTAATAAAGACCTAAAAGTGCAGTTCGATGCTTTATATTCATTAAATACTATATGAATAGTATGGAATTCAGTTTATACAGGAATTGCAAATCACACAATTCTATTACAAATACGGGTGCTACTAAAAGGGCAAATAACACTTTTCTGTTACAAATAAAGGTGCTACTAAGAATGAAAATAACATATTTATTATAAATAAGTATGCTACTAAAAGTGCAAATAACACATTTATTAAAATAAGTGTGCTACTAAAAAGTGCAAATAGCACATTTATTAAAATAAGTGTGCTACTAAAAGTGCAAATAACACATTTATTAAAATAAAGTGTGCTACTAAAAGTGCAAATAACACATTTATTAAAATAAGTGTGCTACTAAAAGTACAAATAACACATTTATTAAAATAAGTGTGCTACTAAAAGTGCAAATAACACATTTATTAAAATAAGTGTACTACTAAAAGTACAAATAACACATTTATTAAAATAAGTAAATTGTGCTACTAAAAGTGCAAATAGCACATTTATTAAAATAAGTGTACTACTAAAAGTACAAATAACACATTTATTAAAATAAGTGTGCTACTAAAAGTGCAAATAGCACATTTATTAAAATAAGTGTGCTACTAAAAGTGCAAATAACACATTTATTAAAATAAGTGTGCTACTAAAAGTGCAAATAACACATTTATTAAAATAAGTGTGCTACTAAAAGTGCAAATAACACTTTTCTGTTACAAATAAAGGTGCTACTAAGAATGAAAATTTATTATAAATAAGTATTATAAATAATATGGTGAATATTTATTATAAATAAGTATGCTACTAAAAGTACAAATAACACATTTATTAAAATAAATTGTTAACTACTAAAAGTGCAAATAACACATTTCTGTTACAAAATAAAGGTGCTATTAACATTTCTATCACAAATAATGGTGCTGCTAAGAATGCAAATAAAGAGATTTCTATTACAAATAACGGTGCTACTTGTAATAACAATACATTTTGATACACATTTGTTATCTTTGCATGAATAAATGTGATATATCTCACTTGCTTAGATGTGGATGTTTATGTAATGGTAAATGGTTTTCTCGGTTGTTTTTCACTTTCGTTATTGATAAGGTCTATGCACTTTATACACTTATCTATATAATACATTATCGATTTATATTTAGTTCTATAAACATTATTTTCATCATTATCTACAATATGTTCTTCCCCATCGTGTTCATCATAATTTATAATGTCCGAATTATTTCCCACATAATTCATCGTCTTTCCATAAACAAATCCTATTTCCTTTAATGTGGATGTGAAACATACTTACAATGTTCCTTCAGTTTTTTGATCATTTTATTATCGATAAAGTATAAATTGACTTCTACTTTATTTTATTCCGCATTGTATTCATCATCATTATTCACATTATCGTAATAATCCCCAAAAATAATCTATCTTCTCTCAATGATCAAAACCGATGCCTCCCCACATACGATGTAGATGTGAATGTAAAAGAAATGCTTTCTCTGAATTTTCTCATTTTTCATTATCGATAAAGTCGACATAATCATCTTTCCATCATTGTATTCCTCATTATCATTTATTTTGTCCTTATCATTCCCTAAATAATTCATTTTTACTATGCGTACTTATTACTTTTTTTTTTTTGTTTATTTTAAAAAGCATTCTTTTTGTAATATCACTAGATTAGAATTAAAATGATGAGATTGACATAAATTTCTGGAATTAATTGCGATTGCAATATCGTTTTAATATTCAGTATCAGTTATTATGTATACACAGATCTGCTCTAATCAATATATTGATGTTATTAAAATTCCAATAATAACATTTATAAATATTGATATTAATATAGTCCATTAATAACATAATACAGATTAATATTAATATATTCCATTAATAACATTTATACATATACATATTGAAGTATTTGTGCCGAGATAAATCACAGAAATGTTTGACAGAATACTAATGATTCTTTCATATTTCACTTTGGAATCTATCAAAACCAAATGCTCCACTTTATTTCAAATCAATATGACAATGGAATCCAAAAAAAATAGGTTAAAAAGCATTGAAGTCAAAAGCCATATTAGCAGGTGAGATTTAAGCCAGTGCTTTTTAAATTGGGGCATGATCAGAAGGTTACCAAGAATTTTCCTGTTCTGTTTGTTACGGAAGATTCAAAATATAATAAAAAAAATAGAAATAAATGGTGCGCACAATCCTTAATTATCATCAATTTCAAATTATTGATAGTTAAACCTTTCATAATTGTAAAAACACCCTATCAGAAATTAAGTTAGGCTCTCTACCACTCGTAGCAGAGATTCAACATTACCCAAAATATACATTATCCCATATTTTAGAACGTACAACTCAAAAATAGAACCATCTCAGCTTAATAAAAAGGACTTTATGAAGGATTATAAATGCTAATTAAAATTTTCAGGAACGACAACGAAACTTTCGGGTCGACATCACTTTTCAGAGCTCGAGCCGAGCTGTCATAGCTCGGAAACTTAATGGGCTAACTACCAAGCCATTTTTGTGTTGTACATGTAATCTGTGAGTTCCTTTATGTGTGTACGCTATACAAGCAATGTATGAATTTTTTTTTTTGTAAGTTGTATTTTTACTTTGACTTCTATGAAATCAGAGCTAAAATATCAAATAATTGATGAATGCACATAATTTACTTGTGAATATCGCATTGTATTTTGAAAAAAAAAAAAAGCCGATTCATTAAATTTAGAGAATTTTCACATATAATTATATATCTTTTGTCTGAAAAATTGTATACGCGTTAAATTTTATTAAGATAGTAGACCAGTAGCAGTCAACCTACCACCCACTAGTGGACTTTCCAGCTACATGGTGGGCGGTAGGAATTTCGTCTGTTACTAAAGCATTTTCTCTTTATTAAATTAAATTTATTTTTAAATGCTGAAATAGAAGAATTTTAAATATTGTTTAAAATTAAAAAATTTTCAAGTAAATTTAAAAATATAAAATATGCTCAGAATATGAGAAAATGCCATATATGTCAAGAATGATATTCAGTTTATTGATAAACTGAATATCATATCTACTTTCTCTACTTCATATCTTTTACAATCCATTTTTAGTGTTGTTAATGATATTATAACCAAAGAAAGAAACTGCTTAATATTTCCAAAGAGGGAGACCTTTGTTTAATACTTACAAAAATTCACCAGATATCTACTATCTATAGATTCACAGCATCAGAATCTTCAGTAATAATTCAATTAATTAAATATAACTTCATCAGACTCCATGCTTACATGCATGCAAAGTATACATAAAAAGATAATTTATAAAACAACTTACTGCAGTTAAATCTAAGTTGTTTATTAAGTAAGTTGTTAATGACGAAACTTCAAGTATGTATACGGATAAAAACTAGGGTATATTGGTATAGTTGAATATAATTTATAGCGATTCAAACAGTATAAAATTAATAAGATTTCTATTTTTTTTATAACCTTCAGTAGAAAAATTATGGCGATCATATTATCTGCCAAACTTAACGAAATTCCGACATAAAATATTTGGTAAGATATTATTATTGTATGATTTAACTTTCTGTAACTCTGCTTTATAAGTCTTATAAAAAGTAAAAGTTACTTCCCTTCTTTATAAATCACCACAACTGAGAAACTTGTGGGTGGTTAGAAAATTTTACTATTAATAGATATACAAAAAGTAGGTGGTAGGCATAAAATGGTTAACACCCCTGTGCTAGACCAAGGCTACTTCTAATGAGGGAAGTATTAACAGATGAGAATTAACATGAATAAGATATTCACTAATGTACTGAAAATAATAAAACTAATTTTTTTTTTGGAATTTGATATACTGAACATTTTAATTTATAGTAGAAAAAAACTAAAATTCCTTGATTATGAAATGAATATTAAATATCAAATGCATTGAGATAATATACTTGATAAGAAAACGGCTTGGTAATATTTTCTTTTGTTAAGAAGAGCGCAAAGAAGGTCAGATTTTAAATGTTTCAGAATAATTAATTTGCATGTCTGGAGCTTTCAAAATGAAAGCCGGAAACCTTGCTTCAATTTCTTTATACATATATTGAAATAAAAAGCGATTCAACAGTTTAAAATCAATAAGATTTCTATTTTTTGATAACCTTCAATAGAAAAATTTTGGCAAGCAATCTTAACCTACATAAGTTGACAGAATCACTAGTATGCTTAGCTAGGGTATACTGGTATAGCTGGATATTATTTATAGCGATCCAAACAGTCTAAAATTAATAATTTATTATTAATTAAAAATTAAAAATTAATAATTAATAATTTATTAATAATTTATTAACTAAAATTAATAATTTATTAACTAAAATTAATAATTTATTATTAATTTTATTTTTTCTATTTTCCATTTCTATATTTTTGATAACTCTTAGTAGAAAAATTATGACAAACAATCTTAATCTACACATGATGATGAAACTTCAAGTATGCATACGTTAAGTTAGGGTACATTGGTATAGCTGAATATAATTTATAGCGATTCAAACAATATAAAATTAATAAGATTTCTATTTTTTTTTATAACCTTCAGTAGTAAAATTATGAAAAGCAACCTTAATCTACATAAAATGATACAACCTCAAGTATGTATACGGATATCGCTAGGGTATACTGGTATATATATATATTATTTATAGCCATTCAAACAGTCTAAAATTTAGAAGAATTCTATTTTTTGATAACCTTCAGTAGAAAAATTATGTCAAAAGAAACCTTAATCTATACAAGACACAACCTCTAGTATGCATACAGGTATACTGGTGTAGCTGGATATTATTTATAGCTATTTAAACAGTCTAAAATTAATATGATTTCTATTTTTTCAATTTCTTCTATTAGCTCACACTCTCCCGATATATATCTTGTTCAAATTTTCAATCGTTCATAAAATACTTTTTATTCATCCACTCAAGTTCAAATACATTTTTCTTTGAACTTGTAGTGGATGGCACTCAGGCTATACAGTTTTTCAATTATTAATTTAGTAATTAAATTTAATTAATTAATTCTAGGTTGTTTTTAGATTTAAGTTGCATATATCTACCAATAGACGGCACCAGATAAATTTTTAAAAAAAAAAATGAATGAAAATTGTTTATAAAGGAATTTCTGCGATATAGCGTGAAAAAGTAGGAATTGACTTTAAATTTTTTTTTTTTTTTATATTACTTGTTATGATAACCTTCAGTAGAAAAATTATGGCAAGTACCCTTAATCTACATAACATGGGACAATCTCTAGTATGCATACGGGTATAGCTATAGTATACTGGTGTAACTGGATATTATTTATAGCTAAAAGATACCCAACTATATGCACACATGGACAGCCCTATTCAAAACAACTCAAATTGAGATCAAGATTTATGTCAATAAAACATCTGAGAAGTAACACAAAAGGACCGGTAATTTAAAGATGAGGAAGGGGATTTTGTTTTCAGTAATCCCTAAATCACTTTTGTTCGAGAGAGAAGAAAGGGCAAATAATGACATGCAAACATATCTTAGGGAGGGATTTTTATTTTTTAGATAAAAGAAAATAGCTTGGACTCTACCTTTGTTGAAGACTAAATAAAAGCGCTTTGTAAAGAAAATAAACAAATTGTGTTGAACAAGGAAATCTGGCGCCAGATTTTAACCAATTTATAGCGCTTGAGAAAGAAAATATTCAAAAAACGGTTTATAAAAAATGTTAGCCAACACAAAACAAAAATAAATCTCTGCTGAATTTAGGTAAAGTCATCTTGCTTGGTGATGGAACGCATTTTGAAAAGTGTTGCCATTTCTAGAAATAAATATTTTATGATCTATTAAAATTCGTTTAGTAAATTATTTAACCGAGTAATTTTTTACGGCAGTTTGTAAACTTATATATAAAATATGTTTCTTGTTAAAATTTGTTTATTTGTTAAGAATATTTAAAACTACTATCAGAGCTTTAAATACTTGTTAAAATACAAAATTGTAACTTTTGGTAACCTTCAGTACAAAAATTATAGAAAGAATTATAAACAACTTTAATTTACATAAAACAATACATGTCTCAAATATGTACACAGGTATATCTGAATATTAATTAAAGCTAAAAGATAATAATGTCACAATTTGTAATAATTTAAGCTAAACCTTAAGAAAAATTAAATAAGTTCTTTAAACAAAAACAAAAAAATAATAATAGGAATAAAGGATTTAATTTTCTTATGTATTATATTAATAATTTGATTTTTTTTATTATAGAATGCGTTTTATAGATTGACCATCTAGTTTAAAAAACAAATAAAATTCAAGTAAAAAACGCACAAAGAAAATAGTGTCCTTATATGTGGTTATGGAGAATTATTGGTAAATTTTCAATGAGGATTTTATAAATTTCGATTTTGATGAATGTAGGGAGTTTGTGTAATGAATTTTTCGTGAAGATATCTTGGAGAACTTTTGAAATCCATTTTTTTTTTTTATTAAGATGGTAACCCATACATTTAACGTTACCAGTCAGTTATAACGTGGAACGATATAAGCCGAGTGCATATTTATTAAAATCTGTGTTATTGTTCAGTATTATAATTAGTTCTCGGGTAAATTAATACTTTTTAGAAGCATTTTAATTAAAAATAAATTTATAAATGTGTGTCTCTAAAAGATTAAAATATCACGACTGGAAAATCTATGAAAATTAATTATATAAGGATTTAATACGTTAATATTTAAAGAATATGTCCAGAAGGTACAATCAAAAGGATGTTACATTTAAATATAGGGCAATTAAAAGTGTATTATATTTTTAATAAATATACTGGCTACATTTAAATACGTTATTTCAATTAAATTAAAAGCTTTTTTTTTCATATTTCAGGAAAATTATGTGTTACATTAAAATATGGGACAATTAAAATTTCAATAAAGTGCTTATATTTCAGTTAAAAGTATGAAAAATTATTTTATTTCTTAATATTTGGCCCAATTTTTAGAAGCCTTTTAATTTAAAATAAATTCATATATGTGTCAAAAGATTAAAATATCATAACTATTAAATCTATGAAAGTTAATTCCTGAACGATTTAATATATTATTATTTAAAGAATATGTCCAGAAGGTGCAATCAACAGGATGCTACATTTAAATATAGGGCAATTAAAAAGTAAAACAAAGATTTCATATTTTTAGTAAATGTAATGGCTACATTTAAATACAGGATAATTTCAATTAAATTAAAGCTTCTATATTTCACTGGAAACTGGCGTACCGATTACGGAGTACCAATGGGGATAGACCCCTTAACCTCCTCATCATAATTCATATATTTAGGTTATAATTAATTATGAACTGCTTAAATGTTAGTATATGATAAAAAATAAAGTTGCTAAAAATTTTAAAATGGTACTCTGAAAAATTTTAAAATGCTTAAAATAAAATAAAATTATATTATAAAAAATAAATATAATAACACTTACAAAAATAAAAAAATTCTAAATTTAAAAAATAAATAAAATTTAAGTTAAAAATTAGATACAATTGGGGACCAGTTTTAGATACCATACAAAATTGTTTGCTGAAACATATGGAGCATATCTTTAATGTTGATCTGAACTAATGTTTAATGTTGACTTGATTAATTCTTCTTTATATTTCAAGAAAAACATGTTACACTAAAATATGGGACAATTAAAATTTAAATAAAGCATTAATATTTCAGTAAAATTAGCTCAGAAACTTAAAAGTATGAACAATTATTTTGTCTCTTAATATTAGGTAAAAGTATGTATAATTTGTTGAAGATATTTTCATGGTCCAATTGGGTTTTGAATCTTTAAATGTAGATTACAAGAAGTAAGTAGAAGCCCATCAGATGCATCTTCTCTCTCGAAACCAAACCCCATTCCCCAACTTTTACCTCAATAGTTCCGCTTACTGAAAAACATCTATCCACTCTGCGACAATTCCTACTCTTCCCTGTTCATAACGCATTCAAAATGTATGTAAGGTCCATAAAATGTCCCATAAAATCGTACTTCTTCACAACCCCTACCCATCCCTTTTTTCTACCCTCCTCCCCCGATCCACCCTCTCACAGCACCACCGTGTATCTTCCAAAAACGGAAAGGGGGAGGGGAGCAAAAGATACGACTTCAAAAGGGGGAGGCAGAGAGAACTAAAATGAAATAAATCCAAAAATCGTCGGGCAAAAGATGACAGTAAAATGACTGATAGCCCACGACTGCAAAGTCATTTGACAATCTCCACCCCCTTTTCCAGAGAAATTTCTGCCTCCCCCTTTCCTTTTATTTTATTTTTTTCTATTTTTGTTCGATCGGGGCTCTGCCGCCATTTACGGATGGCAGTAGATGTAGTGGCGACGAATTTCAGAGAGAGGGATTTGTTGCAACATTTTCCTTTGAGGAGAGATGGAAATCCGACAAGGAATCTTTCCATAATAGAATGCGATTCTTGTAGCTTTTGGGAGAAAATGGCTCTATGAAAAGGGGTCGGGAGGGGGTTGGATGGGTGCGATCTTTGAAGGATACGGATCTATTTGGTGATCTTGAAACGTTGGTGTGGACTTCTTTAAATTAATTTTAATAAAGGCGTCAGTTTGGATATTTAAATTTTTGTTAAATAGTTCTATACTTTCATAATAGAATTTGATCCTTATAACTTTTTAGAGAAAAGGGATTTTTGGAAAGATATTCAATGATTGACGTGGCAGACGATTTTTAAAAAGGATGAAAATCCGTACTTTTCAAAAATCGTCTATATATAAATTAGTTGGCAGATCCTTGATTAAATTATTTCAAGTAAAGGTTTAGAGTGACAAAACAAACTAAACCTTTACTCGAAATAATTTAAGTCATTTTTTGCACACTTTGGGGTAATTAGACAGGGACCTGCAGTTTAACGGGGATTCCAAACCACTACTACACCACACCACATCACTGTGCCTAGAGCTGAGTTGCCTCTTTACAGTTTGGGAATGATGTGGGTGAGAAGAAGTCTGATTGGGCTCTGTGACGCTCTACAGTCATATGAGACCTTAAAGAAAAATATGTCTTAAAGAGGATTCCGAACCACTAATAACCATTCATGCCACCACCAGGATTCGAAGGACCTGAGTGAGTCAAAGTGAGGGTACGTTTGGGTTGGTTTGTCGCTGTATGATAATTGTTTACACACTTTAGGCTAAATTATACCAAGACATGCAATCTAAAGTGGATTACGAACCACTAACAAACAATCATGCTTCTACAGGATTCGACCTCAAACCTGTGGTACCAAAGGCCAGAGCGTTAGCCAATTGGCCATCAGACCGCTCAAATAAAGATGTCATAACAAAAATTTAAATTGTTCACTAATTTACTCTTTTAATAACCTTATACAACAATTATTATATTACTTCCTGTATTTTAAAAAGAAACTGGTTCTTTTAAAAGGTGTCTAATAGTTTGGCGCGTGTGTTATAGACCATTTTTGAATGGTATAGATCTAGATTCGTTGGTGTTTCGATTACTCCTTATAAAAATGCCATTAAAAATTTATTTTTTTAATATTTTTAAGAAGGCTATTTAAAAGAGTTTGAAGCGTGTAGCAGAGGATTTGTGATTGGTATAACCTAGTGGGTAAGTGGTACTTAAATTGCTGAGGCAGATTTATTAGGCTTATTTTATTTTCTGTATGTATAAAGGGTTTTTAACACCGAGCTACACTTTTTATTCCTAATTCTATGAAATCCGGGGTCTGTAATTTAAAAGAATGCTTTTTATTGGTTTTAAGAGAAACTTGGAAACAATTAGTTTTTAAAATATTCCATATATTGCTGTTATAATTTTATTTGATAAATGCATCATTTATTACTTGGACTAAATTTTTTTTCAATTCAATAATCTAAAATTATCAGTAATTGAAGTAAAACATAACTGCATAAAATTTATTTTTATGGCCTTTATCATTCTTTTTAAAATTTAAATTTACGCACTGTGAGATTTTAACAATTACAAGCAACTTTTTACTGTCATGTTTAACAATATTAAGTTGATAAAAAGAATAAAATTATTTTGTTAAACCATTAGTATTTACAACAGAAAATTTATTTAGTTTAATATTAAAAATTTTTTAATATTACAAATAAACAGTAAAAATTATTTATATGTACAATTCGAAAATTTAAAGAAAATATTTTTAAATAGGCCTACATTTGCGTAGTTAATTGAAAATTTTTAGAAATAATTTATTTTGTTTTAATTTGTAATAGCTTACCATGCTTCGTACCAGTCTCTTCTAGTTCTGAAATTCAAGACACTATAGGTAGTCGACGACGTTAAAATCACGATTTTCGTAGAATAATAAAACATTCGTTTTTACCATTTTAAATATAAGACCTTTGGCTTTCGAAAACAGTTTTCGTTTGTTTCTAGATTGATTTAAAATCGAGATACAACTGTTTAATTAAGAGCTATTGCTATATTGCCATACGATAACTGTTATATCAATTTTCATTATCATTCATGTTCATTACCTATTTAAAAATATATAAAATAATCTGTTATATATTATCTATTCAATGTATACATATCATAAAAACGCAATTTTTATTTTCAAAATTAATTTTTTTCATGTTTGGGTAGTACGTAATCTGTAAAAAAACGTGTTCAGTATAACATTGAAACATCTCATGAAAATTTCCTAGAACCAATTTAATCTCTTAAATAATGAATCTCAATTATTTTATCTTTTATTTTATTCAATTATTTTTTTTTTTTATTATTCTTTGGGAATTAAAAAAATATCAATCCTTATTTTTACAATCTTTTTGTATATATCTATAATATTTCAAAATTTTCGTTTCTATTTCCCCCTTTTTTTTTATATCAAAATGTTTTTTTTTAAATCTTATCAAAAGAATTATAAATTAAAAAAAAAAATACAGACAGAAAAAAATTTTTTTCTTCCATCTATTTTCGCCGTCAGAATTTCTTTTAAGCCATAAAAACAATAAATCCCTCCTTGGTGGCAGCATCTTTTCCCCATTGGGGAATATTAGGAATTTTATCCAAGAAACAGAACTATCTACGTCTGAAGGAATATATAGTTGAATTAAATCTTTATAACAGTATTTCAAGTAACATTTTTCTCCAAAAAATTATGAGGAAGAAAATTGGGAAGATAAAAAAGAAAGAAATATATTTGTGGAAGAAATATAATTCAATCATTTTGTGGATTATAATTGTGTAATAAACTATAAAAAAATGTTAGATTGTAAATACTATTTCTTCTATTTTTGATAGACTTACAATTCTATTGGGACTAAAAATTTAAGATTTATTATAGTTACTTGAAATTGCTATGAGCAATTTTTAATAATGCTAAATAACAAAAGTTAAATCTTTTAAAAGCTCAAATGTATAAAAAATAAAAATGAGTAAAATACTTTCATTGATGTAGATAAAAATTTATTATTTATGGCTAATAAATTTTCCTTTCAAATACATGAATATTGTATTTCAATTTAAATAAAACTATTTTTTTTTTTCGAAATTCCTTCTTAAAAGATTTTAATATATTATTATTTTCCATTATTTTATATTACTTATTTATTACAAACAAAAAATGCTTAAAAGTGACTGGTGGTTAGGTATGGGCTTTTTGAACAGTGGGGCCTGTGATCAAATTAAATTGAAGTCAAGAAATTTTATCCAAATGATTTATAGAAATAGGGAGTGTGTAACTTAATTCTGCATATATGCCACCCCTTACCATATATTGTTCCCTGAGCATATATTGTATACGTTGTTCCCTGAGATATTGTTCCCTGAGCATATATTGTATACGTTGTTCCCTGAGATATTGTTCCCGGTGCATATATTGTATAAGTTGTTCCCTGAGTATATATTGTTCCTGGTGCATATATTGTTCTTGGTGCATATATTGTATAAGTTGTACCCTGAGCATATATTGTTCTTGGTGCATATGTTGTATGCGTTGTTCCTTGAACATATGTTGTATGCGTTGTTCCTTGAACATATATTGTTCCCTGTGCATATATTGTATAAGTTGTTCCCTGAGCATATATTGTTCCCTGTGCATATATTGTGTAGCTGTTCCCTGAACATATATTATATGCCCTGTTCCTTGAACATATATTGTATGCCCTGTTCCTTGAACATATATTGTATGCGTTGTTCCTTGAACATATATTGTATGCGTTGTTCCTTGAATATATATTGTTCCCTGTGCATATATTGTATAAGTTGTTCCTTGAACATATATTGTTCCCTGTGCATATATTGTATAAGTTGTTCCTTGAACATATATTGCATAAGTTGTTCCCTGTGCATATATTGTATAAGCTGTTCCCTGAACATATATTGTATGCCCTGTTCCTTGAACATATATTGTATGCGTTGT
This sequence comes from Caerostris extrusa, assembly GCA_021605095.1. Classification (NCBI taxonomy): domain Eukaryota; kingdom Metazoa; phylum Arthropoda; class Arachnida; order Araneae; family Araneidae; genus Caerostris; species Caerostris extrusa. The sequence goes on along the minus strand of BPLR01008061.1, from coordinate 37,584 downwards.
TCCTTGAACATATATTGTTCCCCTGTGCATATATTGTATAAGTTGTTCCTTGAACATATATTGTACGCGCTGTTCCTTGGACATATATTGTATGCCCTGTTCCTTGAACATATATTGTTCCTGGTGCATATATTATATATGTTATTCCCTGAGCATATATTTCCACCAGGGAACAAAGTTCATCTACCATTATAAAAAGGGGTAAACAGTGTGTTTATGAGCCAAAAATGAAGATGTAAGCATTTGCGTAGTTATTACAAAAAAACTGTATTTAATAATATATTTTCTGTATTTGTAAAGATTTCTAAAGAAAGTTATTCAAGCTAGTACTCACTCATTTTTAATATAAAATCCTTGTTAAATGAAAATATTTTTAATACATCTTAAAGACTTTTCATAATCATTTAATATCCAGATATATATACGTAGAACAAAAATTGCAGAAAGAACCAAACACACATGTAAAACCAAAAAGAGAATAAAGAAGGAACTTTACAGACACACAATCAGTTTGCGTAATAAAGCCATAAGAGCATAATATATATAAACCTCATTAATCTATTTTCAATATTTCTCTTTCTCTCTGAATTACTTCTTGAACTGGTTATAGCTCAATCGATTGATGAAATCGCAGCTGCTTTTGAAGTGGAGTAAAACGTCATTTAAGTAAAGATTTTACCACAATCCATTCCCTGCCGTTACAACAATCAATTCATAGTCAACAAGTCGCTTAGGTGAATATTTGCACTGTATTTTCTCAGTTAAATTATGTAGGATGTATATCGAAATCAAAAAGAAGATTCCCAATAAAAAAATGCCCACATAAGACACTAAGTTAGCATACTAGAATACATATTACACTTTAATAATGTAATCGGCGAATAAATGAAAGTCCAAAAAATCATTTACTGATGTTGTTGTTTCTTATCCCAATTGGCCGACTAGATCTAGTCCAAGATGCCGTGCGTTCTTATGAAAGGAGGAAAAGGGACAGTCACTGGTGTGATGGAGCACCCGTAGGTAGAAGTTCGACTTAGCTGCGTATCACTGAAGATGGTGAATCCTCCCGGGCAGTGCCTTCCGGGAGCCTACCCCGCATTTGTGTATTGTATCCTCGGTATAAATAATTATATATATATGTATATAATATAATTACAGACATACACACATATACTATATAGTTATCGATGTTTATCAAAAGATGATTGTCATTCAAAATATTTACAATTTATATATATTCTTTTAATAAAAATAACATGTCATCATTCTTTAAATTCCATCTTAACTTTATTATATTAAAATTAAATTGTTGATTCAGAAAAAAACCCTCATACAATTAAAAAGAAACACGATTTTACAAAAAGAAGAATAAAAATAAATAAATAAATAAATAACATACAACAACGACAAGAAAAAAAAAAAGTATCCTTTTCCACTGGTAAGAAAAAGGTCGACGGACTGTCGATTCCGGGGCAGATTGTAAAAACAACGAGTCAATAAGTGTCACATACTTCCAAATCGATCGCACGGGACATCAATGGGGAAGGAGTTTTTACGATATGCGAATCCCGATCCTCCAGGAATAAGGAGAGTCAATCCCGGCGGATCACGGACCCGGTAGGGATCGGGGAATCAGACCGGAAAAGTTTAAAACACTAGACCGAAAACATTGACTCATAAACTGGAAAAAAATAAAGGTATTTCAGAGCTCGTTTGTCGAACATGTGTTGTTTAGGAATAAATGTGATTTTTTTTTTTTTTTTTTTTTTTTAGGGATAATACCAGAAAGAATTGGAATGGAATTTATAAGTAAAGAATTTAAGAATAGAAGTAATAATTTGTTTGAAATATTTTTAACAGTTCAATTAAAAAAGGTTTTAATTTGAATTTTTCCCTAAATTGGAGTTAAACAATACAAAACAATATTTTTTAAAAATATAATGTGTAGCATTATGCGTTATCATGAAACATATATCAGGATTGTTTGTGAATTGTGAATTTTCGCCTAAATTAAAACTAAACAATACAAAATAATATTTTTAAAAAAATATAACGAGTAGCATTATGTGTTATGAAACATATCCTATTATCAGGATTGTTTGTGAATTGTAAATGTCCCCTAAATTAGAGTTAAACAATACAAAACAATATTTTAAAAAAATATAAATGTGTAGCATTATGTTTTATCATGAAACATATGCTATTATCAGGGATTGTTTGTGAATCGTGAATTTTCTATTAAATTAGCACTTAAACAATACAAAATAATAATTTTTCAAAATTTAATGTGTAGCATTATGTGTTGTCATAAAACATATCTTGATAAATTAAATAAATATTATATAAAATATTAAATAAATATTATATAATTAACTAAATATTATAAATTAAAAGTCATGAAAACAATAAAATAAACATATTGTGTACATGCTCAAAAATGTGCATAAATTGGTAAATAAATTTTCGCATCAATATGAATACAAATGCTAATTGCACATTTGAATGTTTTAATAAATCTAATGTGACAAAGTTTCAAAAATATTTCCATGTAATAATAGTTGATTAATGGTATATGATAGGTTTTGTTTATTTAATAGGTATTTATTTTCGAAAGAATAAAATAAAAAATTGATTTTTAAAAGTGATGAGTTAAAATAAAAATTACGAATAGTTTTTAATAATTAAATTATTATAAGCAATTCACAATAATAAAATGATTAACAAAGACTAAAGTTGTATCGATAATTAAATATTGAGAACTGCCAATTGCACATTTTCAAGTTATTTTTTAAAATATATCTATATACTTATTTTCTAGACTTTATTAATATTTGGATAAAGATTATAGTCTTTTTCCAGATATTTTCCATTCTTTACTGTAAAATGAGTACAATATGACCGTGCTATAATGTGGCTATATGGAATAAAAATATATACTTCTCGCTGTAGGCATTATAGTCTAACCACTTTTTATTCCAACTATAAAGTGATTAAACAAACAATATTTACCACACAGTTAAAACATTACGGAATTTGAAAATTAAAAGGAAAATATTAGAAGATGAAATAAAATACAGAAAAATAAAATTCTAAAGGCGTTGTACAACCTAACTAGTTATTAAGCTACATTTCACTTATACATTTATACATATATATATATATATTTTGAAACGGTAAACTACTGTAATTATACAAATTTTAAAGCACTTTCCCTATAATCTGATTAACAATTTTACTGTTGTAAATGATTTCAGTTAAAATACCTTGAGATAATATGCCTAGTACTGTTTTATTAGAAGAATTACACAGCAACATTTACATTTGCAATGAGGCAGCATATTCTAATATATGTAATTTAATATATATATTAGAATATGCTAAGAATTCAGGCATTAATTTGAAAAAGTAGGATGTTTATTGCTATATTTAGCTTATTTAATAAATACATATAATTAACTTCCTGTCACTACAGTCCATAATGAACCAAGGCCGACTGCCTAATGGCAGATTTTGAGACAGGAGATGGTTTCTTTATACAGAGTAGCGTTGTCAGACCTACACCAAACGCTCTACAGTCATATTAGACCGGGACCTGCTGTTTAGTTAAATTCCGAACCATTACAAACATCCATGGCATCGTCGGGGGAAAGAGCATCTTTCTATGCTTATTATAACATTATTTTGAATGTGTTATAACAATGTCTTACTATATTATAGTTTTGCAATTTGATATACATTAATTACAAAACTATTTTATATCAACGAAAAATTAAGTTACCATTAATAAAGTATTGTGTAACTCTATTAATAAATAACTTTAAGTTTAAATATAATTAATAAAGTCTTCAAAAATAATTAATATTATCTTTAAAAGCAACAAAGTAGTTAATAATATCTTTAAAAATAATAAAATAGTTAACATTCTAACATAAAAAACAAAGGTAACATTAATATATAAAATAATTAACATTTAAAAAAATATGGATATCACAACACCGTTGAATGACGTATAAGATATACATAAAAAATCATATTTAAATTTTAATTTGTAGGCGCGATAAAATAAATTATTTTAAAACAAAATTATTTGTGATAATTTTATTTTACACACTCCCTTTAATTCAGATTATGTTCTTTTTTATTGCATAAATATTTGTTTTAAACATACTGTTGCAAGAATTAATAATTTAACTTTAAAAGAAAACCGTGTATAAATTAAAATACAGATTGCATTAAGCATAATGAGAGACGAAAAAAATAAAATAAAATAAAAAACACTAAATTTAATTAACTCAAACATTCATTCTCTTAAAAATCTTTCCAGTCTAAAAATGCAAAAATGAAAAAGAAAACTTAATTTAAACACTTCGCATCCTTTTACATTATCCTCATTAAAAATAAATTTTAATTAATAAACTCAAAAGAATAAGTATGTTCCGCAGCTGAAAAATATGATAATTACGGAGGTATTAAAAATATATGGCATTATAATAAAGAAATATGGCTATACTAATATCACGAATAATAAAAATAATGTACGTCGCCATAAATAAAGTTTTAAATATTAAAAGTGTTTGGTTATTAAAAAAAGTACACAGCCGTAGTGTGTGAGTTATGATGCGATTAGAATTAAGTAGAAATTAATATTAAAATTAGTTATGTAAATGTTGTAAAATATTACGGATAAAAAACACTTTAATATCAAGGTTTTTTTTTTTTTCTACGAATAAAATGTTTTTTCAGACATAAAATTTTATTTCATGAAAGTTTTTATCTGTTTTATTATGTCCTTGAATATAAACTAGTATGTTTTTGTAAGAAATATATTTAACGTCAAAATATATTTAATTGAGATGGCATATTGACTTACAGTTAGTTGTTTGACATTGGACCGGTTCAAGGAAAAAATTGAAATAAAATATCTATCTTTATGTGTAATGTTTTTTTCTATGTCTACTATTTATTAAATAGTGTCTTTTTAATGTAAAATTATTACTTCATTAAATACAATGTTTTGTTATATAAAAAATACATTGGTTACATATTAAAAAACTTCCATCTACAAAATATTTCAATCTTTAAAAACCTTGTTATCTATTTAGTGTTACTTTTTTAATGTTCCATAAAATATTTTTAAATAATATAATAAATTATGAAATACAATTTAAAATTAAACATAGCATTATAATATATAATATTTTATAAATATTTATTGACACTGCTAATTGGATTTAACATCCGGAATCATTATATTTGAAAATATCTCATTATTTTAAGTTTCAAAGAAAATAGAACAAAATTAATATGACAGAAATTTTTTGGCTTAAAATAAAACCGAAAAAATAATTCACTAAATATATTATTGATTTAATTAGGAATTTTCAAATGTAACGTCAAATCGAGCAATGTCTTTAAAAACTGCACTTTGTAAGCATATGTAGTATTAATTCTACATATTGGATGCTTTCTTAAATTATATTACAGCATTAGTTATACTACATCAAATGAATTATTGTTATATCTGTGTTCGTATCATGCATATTTTTGTAAAAGTTTCTACAAAAACAAAAGCATGCATACATACATACATACATACGCATGCATATGTATATTCCTGCTAAACCATAAGAGAGATGCCACGTTTGGTGTTTCTCTGCATACAATTGTTACACACAGAGAAGCAAGTTTACAGCAATTTCGCGGCGTTTTTAAAGCAATGTCCTCCGTTCATAGTCCATCAGTGGACTTTTTATGATATACATATAAATTTAATACGAGGTCTACTGATATATAACAAAAAATATATTTAAAATTCATACATTTCATATGACCAAACCACATGTCCACGTTCTAATTATAGTAAGATTTCTAGTTGGTCACACATATTATTTCAGAATAAAAATAATTGTTTATGTTAATTTTCACAAAAAAAAAAAAAAAAAAAAAAAAAAAAAAATGTATTAATAATTTTTTTAAAAATAAATAATTTATTAATTTTTCAGATTTTTAAAACATTGAAGCTATTACAACTATTAAAAAAATTCACATAAAAAAATCTTATTTAAAACAATTAATTAGTAAATTTAAAATTAAAATGTAATAAAAAATTATTCATATTAAAAAATCCTATTTGAAAGAATTAATTGGCAAATTTAAATTAAAATGTAATATCAAAAAAAAAATTATATGCAAATTATGATTGACAAGTTAATAGTATAATTTTGTTAAAAAATTTACTATAAATATTAAGTAAAATTTTTAAAATTAAACTTTTGAAACAATAATCACAATTACTCATCATTAGAATTTCTTCAACTTAAATTAAACTAATCTGAATGAAAAATTTAATTAATGACAAAATTATAAATATGAATTAAAAAATACTAACATCATGCAAGTATATATAGGTAATTAAATATAGTTAATTTAGGCTTACTTTAGCGATTACGCAACAAAAAATCAAAAGCATAATTAATATTTCCACAAAGAGCTAATTATGCTCTACATAGACGCTTCATTGATCGATAAAACAATTAAGCATAATCTTACAATAAGGTCAAACGAGACATATCATTTTTCCGGTAGATGTCGCAGCTTGCCTGATTTGCATGAATTACTTGTCAGATGTGAATCTTTGCACATGCGTTTATGATCAGTCTTCTTAAAAGACTTTCAAACTCTTTAAAAAAAAAAAAAAAAAAAATTAATAAAATATTGTCAACCTAAAAGTTAAAATATGTAAATATATAACTACTTACCTTATACATATAAGATTCGTACATCTGCGCCATTTTTGGAATGTTTGTAAAAATCTTGAAAAAGTTCTTTTCTAATATATAAATTTCCAAATTGCAGTTTTTAGTTCTGAAATGTCACACTTTTTCAGAAAATATCTTCTTTATGAGTCAAGTAAGTCTCGAATATCAATTATAAACTTTCCACTTGAATTTGGAATGTTATTGCATGCCACTAAACATGTTGCACAAATGTAAATAAATACTTTTTGTAGATCGAGTCAATAGTTATCATTGAAGAGAACTTCAGTTTTTGTTCTAAGTCTTGGAACAGTTTTTTAAAAAATGTTTTTCACACAAGCCTATTTCAAAATATAAAAAATAAAAACTACAAAAGAAATTAAATATGAGATAAATTCATAAGATATAAATTAAAAATTTGCAAATTTTTGAAATTTAAGTTTGTATCAAATGATTTAAATTCGAATGCAACAATTTAAACTTATTCGATTCGCGCAAAGAGTCTCCTTTTAAACTTGTCAGAATCCCAAACGACGAATCCAAATACGCGATCCGAAAAAACATCTCAAAAAATCTTTTGCAGAAAAATCCCAATACTGAAAAATTCTTCTGAAAACTCGGGTGTCAGAAACAAAACCGAGTCTTTTCGGACAACTATCTCTGCAAAAAAATAAATAAATAATATAAATAGTCCAAACGATAAAATAAAAAAAAAAAAAAGAACTTAGAACAGAAGAAGGGAAAGAATAAAAAAAAAAAGGTAAGGTTCAAAGAAGAAGAGAACACCGATCTCCTCTAAAAACTCTTCTTTTTCCGCCGATCGTCTGCAGTAAAAAACTATCGTCTGCGCCGGCCGGAACAAACAACAAAGAACGCATCAGCAGCAGCCAACAGGTTGAAACACTATTCCCGCCGGTAATACTCAACTCTTCTCTAAGAAGAGAAGGAGTGGAAGTCGTAGTAAATAGCCAGCCGGCAGCAAAAGCGCGGGAAAAGGGAAACAAAGGGCGGGAAAAAAAAGAGAATAAAAATGGTCGTCCACGTGACAGCAGTGTCTACTCGTGCAAAACGCGAGGCACAGCAGGTAGGCGAATTAAGCGCAAAACGCGACAAGGCGCTAATCACGGTTTTAAGAGCCGTGACAGATCGCTAATGATTGGTTTGCTTGGCTTTCCACTGAATGGGGGATTGTTTTCCGGCGAGCTGGGATTGTCGATTCGAAGGGGGGGGGGGCTGAGGGACAGGGTTGCCAAGAGATGGCAGCGGAAGAAGCGTGCCAAGAGGGACCGCCAAGGGCTCTGGCTCTAAATGGTTTTTCGTCTTCCTGCCTGCTCCGCATCTTCCGATCGGAGGCTGTAGTGCGACGAGGGGATGCCTCTCTGGATCGGAACGACGTCCATTTTTTTTTTCATTCCATTCATTTAATCCTGTAGGTTTTGGTATATCACGTAGGATCGGCAATTGTGTAGGATTGCATTTCCGATCCTTTATGCCACACTCTTTTAATTGATTTAGAGTTGATCCCAGTTTATTGAGATGCGAAGTTAACATCTTTTAGCACAGGTTAAGATGTTGAACTGGATATTGCGGGTTACCAAATTATATTTTGAATTTATTTATTCAAATTTATGTCTTGTTATAATAATCAATTAATAATTTATTAAAAAGATTAATTTTGTCTAAAGCAAGGGTATTTGAAAATCTGGTCTTAGAAAGCTAATTTTTAGCTAATTTTTTTAATTAAAGAGCTAATTCAGGGTATATATACTCAACCGAAAATTTTCCTGTAACACCGGGAATGAACACTATAAATCAGGAGACTAGAAACAAATCTCGTATTAGGTTCGAAGAAGAAAAAGGGTTATTCTATTCTTGGGGAGTTCTTCCAAATTAAGATGATAATTGACCAGGTTGTAGAAGCCTGATATCAGAGACCCAATAATTTAATTGACCCAATTGTAGGGATCTGAGAGCTGAGTGACTAGCTCTCTGGCGCTCGGTGACACAAGTTTTGGGTTCGAATCTCTTTAATGTCATGAATGTTTGTGTTAGTTCAAAAATCCATTATAAACCTTAGGTGCCGGTCCAATATGACAGTAGAGCGTTGGGCATAAGGCTGACAATCTTACCCCGTAAAAAGAAAACATCTGTCTTGAAATCTGCCAGTAGGCAGATGGCTTTGACCCACCATAAGGCTATAAGACCAATGAAGAAGAAGAATTGACCATGTGTTCCAGTTGTAAAATAGTTAACCAGCTTAACGCATTCAAAAATATTTTTTATAGGTAAAATATTTATTTATAAAAAATTTTTATTTATAAAATCACTTTTATAAAAATACATGCTATAGAATTTAATAAATTTTCTAATTATACATCCTTCTACATTAATGATTACCTAAAAAGAAATATTTCATTTTGATTAATTTCTATTATGCTTTTCTTTGCTATACTAAAAAATGATAAATTGACCAGGATTTGACATTGAGTTTCACTATTATTGGAAGAGCCTGATCATAACCAACGTTTTCCTCAATGAAGTAGATATTTTTATTGAAAAATCAACAAATTAACAAACTTTTATGCCAGAAGTGCTAAGTTAGTATATTTTCGGTATTGTAAAAGTTTGTTCCGGCATATTGGGTGTCTGGTGTCTATTTTTAATGAGAAAACTAATTAAATCTTAATTAAGGAAATCGTCTTGGTCGAATAGATTCACTCGTTTCATAGCTGAAACATTTATATAAAGAAAACTGAAAGTTATTTTTAGGACGTTTCATTATATAGTCGTCACAAAGTTGACATGCGAGTATTGAAATGAAGAAATCATAAATAAAAAAAAATCAATTTAGTGAGCGTTACATTTCATAAGTTAAACAATATTTTCTAAAAAGAAAGTAATTAAAATCAACTTATCTCACCAGTATCTGCAAAAGAAATTGTAAAAGTGACTACATGCAAGAGATGCTTTTGTAGAACAATTCATGTTCTAATTAAGGCAGCGAAAAAAAAAAAAAAAAAAAAAAAAAAAAAAAAAAAGAACAGCACGTCATTATTGAAGAAAGATCTTCGAATATGATTTAAGCAATTTGTGCTGTTTTTGTTCCATTTACAATGCCTCCAAGACAGAAAATAGGTGTTGACGTTCAGTTTTTGATAATTAAGTTAAGGAAAAATGGAAAAAAACACTGAAATACAATAATTTTTGGGAACACTATCTATGGGACAAACGTCGGTCAAACCTCTTAGTAGATAGCCAAGGATTTTGAATGATAGAGATTCTCAAGCAGTGTGAAGGAAATTGAGATTAAATCCGAAATTGTCTGCTTCTCAATTAATAGAATATGTTGCGGGGACAAACAGTAAGTGTTAATTCAGGAAATCCATCCGGGTGAAGGATTTTATGATAGTGTTCCTCTAAGAAAACCATTCATATCTACAATAAACCAAAGAAAAAGGCTGAACTTTGCTGAATGTATCCATACGAAGTTTGATTTTTGGAGAACAGTTTATTTATTTATTCATTATTATTATTTTTTTTCAATGACAGTTTCAAAGTGATGAACTTGAACTTGAAAAAATTTGGCGGCACAAAAACGAGAAATTGGGATTCATACAGTCTTCCCAACAGTGAAGTGTGGTGGAGGAGGAATCATGAGTTTGGGAGTCAATGTCGGTTGTCAGTGTTGTGAAATGAATCTTCATTGTAGATACGATGAATCATTTCAAATATTTGGATAATGTACAAGTATCTATTGACAGCTTACAGTTTGAATTCCAGTGGTTTTCCAACATGACAACAATCCAAAATTCATTATTTTGTTGCAAAATCATTTCACTTTTCTGAAAATTTGTTCACAAAACAAATGTGCCCACAGTTCAAACAAAGTTATTAAATTGTTTAAATCTTTAATATAAAAATGATAGGTACAGCAAAAAACACACGCAATGAAACTAAGTGATGAAATTTTTTAAATGATATTGGAAATTTTACTACAAACATATGAAAAAATATCCGAAGTTATGAAATATACTTTATACTTGTATTCTATTTGGATTATGGTTCCAGTTTAAACTATTTTTTTTATTATAATTGCAATAAACTCTATTCGAGGATTACTAATCGTAAAAGTATTTTTTATTTAATCAATAATAAGTAATTTTATCTTCCTTTTCGGATCTGATCCTGAATAAATAATCCTACTGAAAGTAGGTCGCAAAATAACTTTTTAAAGCATACTACATAACATAACACTTTTTAAAATGTAGATAAATTGATGCGACGTTTAAAGCTTTAACCTATCAATTAGTTGACAGGAATAACGATAATTGAATATGTAAATTCTCTGAATCAACATTGCAATTTTAATATTGCATAAAATTAATGGTAAATGCTATTAAGTGCTTAAAGATTATTAGAGCAAACATGTGAGATATAGGTTGATAGAATTAAAAGGAATCTGGTTGTCTAACACCCCGTAACCAGAAAATGCTACAAGAGACACAAGCAGAAACACAAAGAAGCAATTAGCAGGAAACATTTATTGGGCGTCGAACAATTTAACGGAGCATTAGATCTTAAGGGCAAGAACTTAGTGCGCGAAAGGCATCATGTACTGGAATGGCATGTATCTGGATTGTTATCCATTGGATTTAACAATTTAACTAGTTTTTATTTTTCCTATATTTATAACTTGGTAGATTGCATCGATCCCTGAATGGCCTATAATTGCATAAATTTTCATGCTATTTATCCAAACAGACTGTGACTTCTTTATGGGAACAGTTGTCGATAAATTCATTAAACTGCTCATCTATTGCCTCCATACATTAGGTGCTTGTAGACAAGTTCGGAATTCGTGTGTTCTCTTCGAAAAGATTCCAATTAGAATGACGAAATTAGAAGATGCACCTCTCGTGTGATAATAAGCAGAGTCTACTTTCGCCATCCGGTGGTGGCGTTGCTGGTCATGGTTCCATGTTCACCATTATGTTATCTGTCTCACTTTAACGTTTGGTTAACGTATGGTTCGCAAGAGTCTGTTATCTATATCCCTTAAACGTAAGTTCCATTATACATAACTTATCTTCTTTAAACCACGTTCACACTAAGTCATTGAACCACAAGGCGTGAAACGTCGACCCATCATGAGCATCAGGCGTCGTGCGTTGAGGCTAGTGATTGGTCACCACTTCAAGTCTTGATGTAAATGCGACTTTAAATGTTTATACTAATAATTTAGAGACAGCCGGTGTGTTACTCATGTTAAACGTTTAGCTTCATTGCTTCATTATCATTAGTTGTACTTTTAGTATTTATACCTTTTAGTGCACACACAAAGATTCGTTTGACTTAGATTTCTAACTTTCTACTCATCAAAAATAAGCTTGCAAGCACAAAACGTTACGTTGCATCAAATTATTAAACTATCTGATGCTTACAAAAATTTCATTTGTATACTACTTTCCGAACTTTTATTAGTTTATGTAAAATTCTAACGGTCTTATATATCAGTATTCGTAAAGCACGAGTGAGAATCTCTAGCAATCTTGTTGCAAAAGCTACGTCTAGATCTGAAATTGCTAATGTTCCTGTTTGAACTAGAAAAAGAAATCCAAGAATTTCACACAGTGAGATGTTATTTAGGAAGAAAATCTCCTGGAGAAAAATTTGCAGTGTAGAGAATTTTCCCTGTCCCCATTTAGGGAAGATGAGAAAATCCAGATCTAAAAGAACCTATTTTATTGTGTTTAGCGCAGTGGGTTTGCTCTCAGGCATAGACGCAGCTAGACGTCGACTACTTAACACGTTTCCAAAAGATGAAAAAAAAAAAGCAATTTATATTTTTTAAATTCTAACAAAATCAATTGTAATTCCAACTCTTAATTCAGTGATAACGCCAGAATGCAGGATTCACATTTGAAGATTCTGGCATTAGGGCATTACTGTCACTATTTTCAAAAGAGGAGAGAATGAGAAGATAATTACGATAACTTGTATAAGATTTCCGCCTCTACAATGTGGCTGCCTAGTGAAAGCTCAAGACTGGCTAGGCAAACGAAACATGTGATGTCTGGTGAAGCTTAAGACTGGTTAAGAGAACGACAATGTGGTTGCCTAGTGGAAGTTTAACACTGGCTAGAGGAACGACAATATGGCTGCCTAGTATTTTTTTTTTTTTTTTTACCATATGTCACTCAAACGAAGGACAGTTGCTCTTAAAAGCCTTCCAGAAAGCACCTTGCCACATTTTCTGTCCATGAACGGCTCTTGGCATGCATGAATAGAGCACGTGATGTTCCAATTACATTAATTATAGGGGAATTTTATAGTCCACAATAAAATTCCACTATTATATGATTGCAAAAAGATACAAAAAATGTTTCGCTCAATTTTTTTTTTTTATATATATTTTTTTCTTGAATTTTCAACAACAATGGAAAAAAATATATATATATAAAAATAAAATAAGGATATAACCAAAAATTGTTATGTTTGTTCTAATTGGTCAAAGTGCTTAAATAATTAACTTTAACTGAAATTCCTACATTTTTAACACCACTTAAAGGAAATTCATAAAACTATCGATGAACTCTTCACGCCATGCATGAGTACACTTTTTGATGTACTTGATAAAGGGGTAAACTACAACTACAAGACAGAGTAATCTGGTAGTTAACCCATTGGACTCAGTACAGAGAAATTCTAGTGTCTATGTCAAATATGGGCACGATAAATCTGTAGGCAGGAAATACCTCCTTTTAGTTCAAAGTGAGAGTACGTTTGGATTGGTTTGTCGCTGTATGGTAATTGTTTACACACTTTAGGCTAAATTATACCAAGACATACAGTTTAAAGTGGATTTCGAACCACTAACAAACAATCATGCATCTACAGGATTCGACCTCAAACCTGTGGAACCAACGATCAGAGAGCTAGCCCATTGCCTATCAGACAGCAGTGAGAGGAGGTCTGTGCGATTTACTTAATGATGTTTTTCAAGTATTCGGATCAAACTTTCAATGGATAGAAGTAGTGCAACAAGTTTTCATACTGCATACTGGGTAATGCTGAATCTGCTATATATACATATGTTATACAAATGCACATTAAGCAGGTTAGTAGTCAGACAAGTAAATCGAGCCAAAAGTTTCCGTGTCTGTGACGGATCTGGGTAGATAAATCTGTGTTCGGGAAACACTTGGTGTAATTAATTGGGTTGCAAATCGCGAATTTAATATCTACATCGGAATAGATGCAGGTAATCTGCCCTACGTGGTAATGTAGAATCGGTTACCATCATGGAAAATGATCTCAGAAAAAGTAACCAGTATTAGAAAACTTTAATAGCCATAGGATGAAAGCAATAAAATAAATCCCAACCTATCCTCTGCTTTAAAATGCTTCCGTCCCAGACACTTGCTCGAAAAACAAGCGTCGTCCCAAAAGATAAAAAGAAATTCGTCGCACCAACTCCCCGTGCTTTGACCGCAGGGAGTCCCTCTTAATGCCTCCTTAAACGGTTCGCTGTCTGTCGCCAAGTTGTCACTCATCAAAGGGGAATAAGTTGCCAAATATGGTTTTCGAATTATTAAGACAAGCGCTCGCCTCGCATGGGGGGGATGCAGAAATACACCGGGGGGCACCTCCGAAAGAGAAATATAAACGTAATGGAAAGGGGGAGGGTAAATCATCCAATGAGCCTGAGGCACGCCCAGGCGACGCCTGCTATTGGTTGTTGCCCTTGGCAATGGTCGAGTTCAAGAATTGAGGAAAAAGAGGGGGTTTAGTTGCGGCGATGAGATGGGAGCGATTTTATGTTCCGAAGAGTTTTTGAACGCGGGTTCGTCCTTGGGGGATCGTGCAAAAAATTAATCGTGTAATCGTGACTGGAATAACAGATTGCATTTTTATCGTTCTCGAGTGTTAAATGATTCGTTTTAACGTTTCATTTTTCCCTTGGAAAGGTTATGAATGCGAATCGTTCATATGATCTTTTAAGATTCATTTTTAAATTTATACAATTAAGTAAAAAAATGTGTAATTTAAAACCTTTTCATATACATATGCGCATTACAATATCTGTAATTGTGTATATAATTTGTATTAGTATTCATGGATTATCGGATAAAGAACGGAAATAGTCTCAGCTTCTCTGCTGATTAGCCTAGACTTTGAGTTTTCCTCTGCTGCAAGTTCCATTTCTGCCTTCTTCGGCATATGGTAAAAGTTGCTACTAAAGATGGTAGAATGACATGACTTGTGGCAATGTTCTTTTGCATGCAGTTGTCATTCTGCTGGATGCTTTCTTAGCTTTCCACACGTGTAACATATTTCGTTTCCAAAAAAAAAAAAAGTTACTCACTTCCATTCCGCTACCCTTCCTCTCTCTCTCTCTTTTTTTTTTTTTTTTTTTTTTTTATGAGTGTTGGATGTTGCGCCCCGTGAGATGCCGAGTTTTCCGCAAATTCTTTATTTACATATAATTTTCAAATATCAGGTGTATTGAACTAAGCCATTAAACAGATTCACCACTAAAGGCTCATTCCCACCGAGGCGAAAGGCGGCGACGGGACATGCGGCAGGCGAGAAAATTTTTTTCGACCCGTTCACAGCGAAACGTCAGAAATTGCATTACGCCTAGTGAAGTTCCACTTCGAGTTGACTCGAGTTTCTACTCGAGCGGTGGATTTCAAACCGGTTTCAGGCGAAAGCGGTGAGGCAAGTGATTGGTCAACGCTTCACGCTTAAACGCCTCACGCCTCGGTGAGAACGAGCCTTTAGGCCCTGCAACTCTGAATCCACATTTTGGCACCATTCTGTACTTTTGGGAGAACATACTTAAGGATGACATCTGGAGCGTTCACCCCTTCTTCCTGCTTCATCCTGCAGATCTATATGGATGCGTTCAGTTTTATAACGAAGGCAGTTCAACAAATATTTCAAATTTTCATTCATACAGGCAGGGTATCCGACTGGAATGGATGGAAATTGCTTTCCATCATGCAGCAAAACAGACCGGAAACTTGTTTTCGAGCAATCTGGGAATAGCCACCCATTTGTGAAGGGTCATGTTCTATTTAATTAAGGGTTATATTCTAAATAAAAAATCAAAGTTAAATCTAGAATAGTTAAAACAAATTTTTAGCTTGAGACACTTTTTTAATTTATTGAAAAATATTAACGCTTTTCAAATAACAGAAAATTAGCATCCATTTTTGACCGCCAGATGGAGCTATCATTTTATACAGCTATGCATTATATAAGATAATACGTCATGAATATTAATCACTAATACATATTCAATACATCGTCCCCAATTCAGCATTACTCACGAAGCACCACGCTATTCACAGCTTTATGCAGCATCTCTGGTGATATAACATGTACATGTTTTCGTAATGCACCTTCCATTGTTGGCAATAACGCTAGTTTTCTCAACGTATACTTCTGAATTCTGCATCTCCACAATCAGAAATTAAAAGGTGTAAGATCGGGAGATCTGGATGGCCATACCCCAGTAAAAGATCGACTCATGAAACTGGTTCTGCCGAATGTTAAGTATATAAGACGTTTACATGCACATTAATATGCTTATTTTTAAGTTGGAACATTTCTATTCCATGCATATGTTCACTAGGGTTTATTAACCGCTTTAAAATAGAAACATTTCTTAGATGGATCAATGTTGATCTTTAATATTTTGAATTACAGTTTTCGATGAACAAATGAAAGGACAGATGCTTAGAACCTATTTCCTTAAACCTAATGAAAAAGTTTAGCCCACAATTTTTAAGACAAAATAATATTCAGCATGACTATGCTGAATATTAATTTTTTTTCGGCTTCGTTCTTTTATACTGAACCGCAATGAGAAACTTCTTTTATTGAAAAGCGTTTCCAATCATATAAACAAGTAATATTAAAAAAAAAGTTAATCTGGCGCCCTCTATTAGTAGATATATGCAACTTAAATCTAAAAAAACCTAAAATTAATTAGTTTAATTTAATTACTGAATTGATATTTGAAAAAAATTGTATTAACATCAAGTGTCATCCACTACAAGTTCAAAAAAAAAATGTATTTGAACTTGAGTGGATGAGTAAAAAGTATTTTATTTACGATTGATAATTTGAACAAGTTATTTATAGGAGAGTGTAAGCTAATAGAAGGAATTGAATAAATAGTCAGAATATAATTTAGATGATATAATAATAATTTCCAATGTAAAGAGAGTTTAGTGTTCATTAATGTTATAACAAGAATTTACAATGTTAACAATGTTCAGTGTTCGGTAATGTTATAAAATTAAGAATGTTCCTTCGGTAATGTTATAACAAGAATTTTCATTGTTCATTGGTCGGTCTAGAAGTTTCGATACTTTGAATGCATACAAGGATGATATAATAAATACAACAGGGAAGGATACAGCTGTTGTTTGTTGACTTAAATATTTATGTTTATTTCTGGGTGGAACCGGGCATTAAGTTTGAGAGGAACTGAGGTAAGTCAACTAATTTGACAAGAGAAGTCGAAAGAAATGCTCCAAGACTTCTAGGTAGGGGCCAGGTACGATAAATCCTTAGACCAGACAATCTTTCTACTTGAAGGAAGTGTGTGCAATCCATCCAAATGTCACTAAAAGAGCTATTCATTCTAAATTGTAGTTGACTTAAACTGGAGATAATATAGCCGGACACCAAGGTAAAGTTCAATCTGTTGCATATCTGCCGTCGTTCTACTCGAATGGTCCCATTCGCAACCAGTCTCTTCTGTATGCAAAAGGGGCTTGAGGACCAATTGACTAGTGCTCTGGTCGTTGGTGCCACAGGTTTCAGATTCGAATCCTGGCGGTGGCATGTATGTTTTGTTGTTGGTTCGTATCCACGTTGAAATATAGATCCTGATCTAATTAGCCTAAAAATGACCATAGACAAAATGACCGTAGAGCGACAAACCAAACCTCTATTAAAAAACAAAAATAAATTTATTTAAAAATATTAAAATTGCGTATTTGTTATCTATTATGAGATATCACTAAATGCAAAATTATCGTGAACTGAAGTTATATAATGAGTTTTCATCTTGAGGTTATAATCAAGAGTTTTAAATTTAATCTTTAAAAAACACAAACATCTCAATCCCCTCTCTAAAATCTTTAAAAGTGACTGCAGTTGAATTAGAATGATTCGGGAACCACAATCAATTTGCTCCGTAATAGCCTTTGTTTTAGAAATAAAAAGGCGCATGGAAAATTTAGACTGCAAGTGGCATAAGTCATAAAAGTCCCAATTCTGCCAAAAATAGGAATCTTAAATAAAGAATCAGTTTGCTTGTTATACTATATTTCATTGTGGATTCATTTTCCAAGATCTTGCTTTAAGCACAGATTTTTATTTACAATTTAATAAAAGATTTTACTTACCATACATGAATCTTCATACATCTGATCAAGTCTTCAATTTTGTTTAGTGATTTGCGTAATAGACATTTTTTGCGATAGAATGTTTCACATCGATAATTAGATTGGATACGGTTTGCATTTGCATAACTGTTAACCCTGAAAGTTATATTTATAATTGTATAACTGTTAACCGTGCTTTTATAACAGTATAATTCATTGCGGTTTCATTTCTCAAAATCTTGCTTTAAGAACAGATTTTTTGTTCATGATTTAAAGATTTTACTTACCATGCACGAAAGCTTAATATATATGGTCAAGTCTTCAGTTTTGTTTAGTGGCGTGTATTATAGACATTTTGCGATAGAGTGTTTTACATCGACAATTGGATTACTTGGTTTGATTTTCCCGGATTTTGGCTAATACGACTTGCATTTGTTAATAACTTTATGACTGTTAATCCTACTTATTATAGTACAATTCATTGCGGATTTATTTGGCAAGATCTTACAATAAAAAACAGATTTTTGTTCATGATTTATTAAAAGATTTTACTTACCATACATGAAGCCTAATATATCTGGTCAAGACTTCTTCAAAACTGTTAACCCTGCTGGTAATAGACTTTGTTTTCAGAAATATAAAGACGCATGGAACATGTAGACTGAAAGTGGCATAAGTCACAAAAGTCTCAATTCTGCCAAAAATAGGAATCTTAAATAAAGAATCAGTTTGCTTGTTATAATATAATTCACTGCTGATACATTTTCCAAGATCTTGCTTTAAGGACATATTTTTGTTCACTATTTAATAAAAATTTTTCTTACCATACATGAAGTTTAATATGTCTGGTCAATTTTGTTTAGTGGCAGTATATTATAAGCATTTTGCGATAGAGTATTTCCATCGACAACTGGATTACTTGATTTGATTTTCCCGGATTTTCGCTGAGGCGACATCATTTGCATAACTGTTAATCCTGCAGTTAAAGTTATAATTTCTGTAATAAGTAAAAGTTATACTTTTATAACTGTTAACCCTGCTTGTTATAATATAATTAATTGATTCATTTCTGAGGATTTTGCTTTAAGAACAGATTTTGTTAACTATTTAATAAAAGATTTTCTTACGATACTTGAAGTTTAATATATCTGGTTCAAAACTTCAATTTTGATTAGTGGCGTGCATTATAAACATTTTGCGCTAGAGTGTTTCATATCAATAATTGGATTAAATGATTTGATTTTCACGGATTTTCGCTAAAACAATAAGCATTTGCATAACTATTAATTCTGAAAAGCGCACCTCCTAACGTCTCTTGTGTAACAGTTGGGCTGACATGTTCGTAAGCTGACATATAGATGGCGCTACTAGTATTCAATCCATATGATTTTAGTTAGTCCTAACCTTCAAAAGACACGTGTATAAATTTGACAGCTGTTGCACTATTAATATATGAGTTATAGCCTTTTAGTGAAGCAACTTTTGTTAATTTGAAAAAATGGATAAAAAAGGAATTTTGTGTTTTAATTAAAGCATTGCTTTTTGGCGAAAAATTACTATTGAAGCCAAGGCTTGGCTTGATAAACATTATTCGGACTTTGCACCAGGAAAATCAACCGTAGAGAAGTGGTTTGCTAAATTTAAACGAGGCGAAAGGAGCACCGAGGACGATGCACACAGTGGACTCCCCAAAGAGGCTGTTACCGACGAAAAACATCAAAAGAAGTCCACAAAATAATTTCGATAACCGTAAAGTGAAGTTGATTCAGATAGCTGAGACCCTAAAGATATCAAAGGAACGTGTTGGACATATCGTGAATGATTATTTGGATATGCGGAAAGCTCTGTTCAAAGTGGGTGCCGCGCGAGCTCACAATCGACCAAAAAAACAATGAATGGATGATTCTAAGCAGTGTTTGAGCTGTTCAATCGTAATAAACCCGAATTTTTGCGTCGATATGGGACAATGGAGGAAACATGGCTCCATCATTTCACACCGGAGTCCAATCGACAGTCAGCCGAGTGGACTGTACGTGATGAACACTAAAAATGCTATAACTCACATACTAATAGTGCAACAGCTGTCAAATTTATACACGTGTCTTTTGATGGTCAGGGCTAACTAAAAATCATATGGATTTGATACTAGTATCGCCATCTATGTGTCAGCCTACGAACTTTTCAGTCCACCTGTTATCTGGCTCTCCGTAATGCTTTTTGGATAACTCTAGATCTGTTACAAAATTTCGGTTGTGAATGGCCTCAGATCAAGCATCCGGCTTTAGAAAAGTTCATTCTTCAACCCTAAATTTTTAAGTTTCTTCGATGTTAAACAGGATGATCCCAATATGTAGGCAGTTAAAAGGCTGAAAGATAAGCAGTCTCAAAATTGAATAGATTTATTCTATATTTGCCTCTCATCCTTAAAATATTTTATATATGTGAAAGTTATTGAGAATGGATTGTTTGTTTGTATATCTGTATTTCCTAAAAAATATATAACACACAGAAGTAAATTTTTTTCTTATAATTAATTATTTTTTCATTTGATGCATTGCCAATAATTACGAAAAAATTTTAATTTATTATTTTTTCATGCTTCGAATCGAGTTTCCAGACTTCACAGGAGCTTTAATTCAATTTCTTTGAAATGATAACAAATGCTATTATGCTTTTTTGTTATAAAATTATTATGAATCTAATGGTCTAATCTAATTATTGGTGATGGTGGTGGTGGTGGGTCTAACTAAATAATCTAATCTAATTATTGTTTTTTTTTTCCCTTTTTTAATGTTTAAGTATGTGGGTTTCTTTCCTTTTTGGCCTAGTATATATATATATATATATATATATATATATATATATATATATACTAGACCAAAAAGGAAAGATATATATATATATATATATATATATAATTCCGAATTTCTGATATCTCCACATTTTCTAAAGATCTATTATTGCTCTTCGTTTAATATCTGTTCTGGTCTGATTGAATGGTTTTTTTTTTTTCTTAAATTTTCATTGCAAAATTTAGAATAAAAAAATCAGTCTAATGTTCGACAAACAAAAATATCTTCTACAACTCTATTTTTGAACAACCCTATAAAATACTTTCGGTCACTTATCCCACCTAAACTCTCTCTTTTTGGCGATAATTTCGAATATGGAAATTAGAAGGGGGTGGAAATTTCTTGAATCAATTGGGGTAACCTAAAAGGACCGTCAAAATACTTCGGGTTGCATCATTGGCGACTTCTTCGCAGGTACAAAGAGTCTAGGACTAAAAAGACGAACATTTCTATTGATAAAATAATATTGCAAATTTTTGTTATTAATTAAACAAAATTATAGATGGTTGCAATTAGGCGGTTATTATGTTTTTATTTATTTATTTATTTTACGCCAATTTAATTATGAACAGAACAGCAGCGTTAAAAATAACGTTGACCATGAAAAATTCGCCAACAACGAAAAGTCGCCAAACAGAGGTAAAACCTAATTGGATAATTTATTAACGAATATTGACCAAATTTCTAAATTTTTTACAGTTGATCTAAGCTTTCTATTAGAAGTATTTCGCCAATTTTGGTGAAATTTGGATGTAAATTGGCGTCGTTCATAGTAGACACACACACAAACTTTGAAAAATATATAGAGAGATATGAGTGCAATATGACAGATAAAACGAACCAAAATAATCAAATTATAATTATAAAATCATTAATAAGGAAAATAATTACAAAGAAAAATAGAGTCGACAAATTGAAAAAAAGTGGTCCCTATACATTTTTTCATATTTGATGGCATATTAACATATTTTCACTGAATTAAAAAAAGCCTGTCATTTGTTAAGTCATTGAATTTATTAATAATTAATTACATTATTAATGTATAATGAATTAATGTAAACTAATTATGCAAATTTACTCAAATTTATTCCTAACTAATCTCTTTTAGCACCAATGGCGCGTGTACAAAATAATTTAATAGGACGGCCTCATCATTAAGTAATGACTAAATTATATAATAATTAAGAATAACATTACTTTATTAAAATTACTTTCAAAATTCTAATTAATACTTAAATAAAAGTTTTTAGATTAATAAAAAAAATAAGGAATTATAATATTCGTAATATTATTACTAAATAATTACAGAGAAATGCGTAGTAAAATGCTTAATGAGCTTAATGAGTAAAAAAAAAATTAATCATAGAATAATATATTAACATGTAATCTCAATTTACCTTAGTTATTCTTAGATCAATTAAAAATAAAAATAATTAATTTTTCATAATAAAGTTCTAGAGATAATTATAAAATAATTACTTATTGTATTATAAATTAAGAAGAAATATTATTATAAAATTCTTACGAAATGATACAAATGGGTAAAAAAAATGATATTTTTTTCCCCTTTTTTTTGTACCATCGGAATCTCTAATGATAATTAAATTGGTTTAGTTGCATAATCCAATGCATAAAGTCAGAATTAATTTAATGAATGTTTGATTTAATGATGTGGTTTGTGAATTTTTTTCTCATTTCGTTTCTTTGCGCTTGTTATCTCAAAGTTTTAGCTTCTTTCCTTAAAGTATCCGTAGATTTCTCAGGTTTTATGTGATGTAACGTCATGATTTAAATTAGTCCATGAAAGTTAGTTCTAGATTTTTAATGATGTCCTTTATTTCTCGTATTATAGATCCGAATAAATATTTTAATAAATGCCTCTATTTTTTTACTTCGTTCAAAGATTATTTAATTATTATTTGTTTTTCGCGCATAATAATAAAAAAATGTTATTATTATAACAAGTTGTATAACTACATTGAATAAAAAATACTAAAAAATTAGTATCGCCATATATGAATTACTTGTTTCTGTGTTTTAAAGAAATACCAGCTGCAATGACATAATCAGACCTATTAAACTTCGATGATTGATAGTAAAATACCTAATTCAATGGTATGTGATTTCCATTTCACTCCTATAAAAGCTAATTTTTAAGTAATAATATTTGCAGAAGGTGGCACATATAACATTCCAATAATTTTTTAATCAATATCTATTTTTGGGTCTGAATGGCCGAGTGTCTAGCGCTCTGGCTCTCGATGCTACAAGTTTCGTGTTCGAGTCCCGGCGGTGCCATAGATCTTTGTAGTGGTTTAGAATCCGCTTTAAGCAGTAACTCCTGGTCTCATATGACTGTAATAGTGTCGCGGAGCTACGAAATTAGACTTCTACCTACTGTTGCTCCAGCACAACAGAAGATGCCCCTTTTCCCTCCATCCATGAATAGATTACTCATGAAATGTCCTTCCCGCGGTGCAGGACACTGAGATTAGACACACACCCACACTTTTGTAACATTTATATTTGTGTGCACTTATTATTATTATTATTATTATTATTATGATACAATCCAGTTTATAAGCCTTGCATTCAATGTATGATACACAAAATTGAAAGCAAGGCCTATAAATTGGATTGGTGTGCAGATCGGGGGACTTTTAAGGGGTGCGCCGTATGATAGAAAACCCGGAAAACTTATGCCAGGCAGCTTGACTCTACATGCAAGATGTTTATATGAATTCGATTATCACAGTCACCGTTGAGTTCTAAATCAGTGATTGTGGATGACTCCACCAGCTGATTTCAAACTGATTCCGTCGGCACATTAACTGCACACATTACCAGTGGATCACGAGTTAGGAGATTTATATACATTGAATACTTAAAACCTGAAACAATGTTCACTTGTTTTTCTGAGGTTAATTTATTTGGAATTACTAGCTGAAAAATATCATAGTCTTGAAAATAAATATATTATTTAAAAATTTATTCAAATAATACGGATTTTAAAAGTGCATAAAATATCTATCAGATGCAAACAGATTTAAAAAATGGTTTGTGCTAAGTGGTTCAGCTTCAGAGAGGATTTTGATGGCTTTCTTACCACAAATTAAATCCCTTAAACTAATTAACATAACAAAAGAACTTTTGATGAGTATACAGGCTGATAAGCTATGGCGTCTAAACCAGTGCTGTTGTTCGAAAAATATCAAACTATTTTTCATGCAACACATCCAAAAAGATTCACTCCAAGAACAAATTAATGATTGAAATAGTAATGGCTCATGTTGCAAAAAATCATTAACATTCCTGATATATTCATCATGTTTGTCGAGAATGGCACACAAAATACTGATGTTACTTAAAATAAATGATTTTTCTTTATTTTAAGCTTATTTTATAAAATACTCATTTACAAGTGCTGACTGTTTCTCTATCACTGCAATCAAATTGCCATGTAAAATGAAAATCTCCAAGAATAGATAAGGCGTCTCAAAAGATTAAGAACAAAGACATTCAAAAGGGGGAAAAAAGCAAAGGTATCAACAAAAACCACATCTAAATGCAAAAAGATAAAGACAAAACTTGATACACTTCCTTTTCTATCATTTCTGCAATCTACTTTGTTCGTTAATGCACATAAATTAACTACATTCTGAAGAATCGTTGTGTCTTTATAAGTATTACATGCTATCCATCATGTTTCATTAAGAAAAATTGCACAAAGAAATCACCAAGAGAGATGGCCACAAGATAATGCCCATACGTTTTCCACCAGAAAACTGGAATTCCAACCTCTTCCAATGTAAATGTTTATCTCCAGAAAAGTTTTGCATAAAATACCTTTTATTCTCAATCCACCCACGCAACAGGGTTGGCGATCTTCTTTTTTTTGGCAGCTATTAATTTTTTTTCGACATTAATTTTTTTTTTTTTTTTTACCATTCTTATTTTTGGTTAACTTGTTTCTCTGAAAAAATTTCTTGCACTTCCGTATTTGTACATATCCTCATTGTGCATTTGAATTGCTGAGATCTGTAAGAGAAGATAGTGGCAGTTTTATTCTTGTTCTTCTTATGTTGCACTGTTGGCTCGATTCGCTTGCTGATTTGTGGGTAGATTTCTGCACAAGGTGTGGCTTGTTGTGGATAAATACAGTTCAGAACTTTTAAAAGGGTTTTTTGTGATTTATTTTTCATTTTAGATTCCAGTTTTTTATATTTTATCGCCGGATCATCAGATAATTTATCCCGCGTGACAAAATGATTAATATTTTATTTGTTGAAGTAAAAATGTTTGCTAAATATAGGTCTATAAATTATGACAACAGGTATATCGAAACATCTGTGTGTTCTGAATAATTGAGGTATGTTGAAAACTTAAAAGAGAATATATATTATAATTGTTAAACGTTCAAACTATGAATATTTGATTGATCTTTAATGTAAAAACATACAATTTGAGATTATTCAAAAAAGCGATGCAAGTTTATTAATGTTTTAAATCTTATAAACAACCTGGTTGTGTTGTTGTTTCTTATCCCACTTGGTAAACATCTAGACCAAGCCCACGAACCCCTATGGAACCCCCCACGGCCCTCCCCGTTTTTGAAGGGAAAGAGGGCAGCTTCTGTTGTGATGGAGCACCCGTAGGTAGAAGTTTGACTTGGCTATATATATGACAAACTCCCTGGCACTACAGCCCATGGTGGACCAAGACCGATTGCCTAATGGCAGATTTCGAGACAGGAGATGGTTTCTTTTTACAGAGTAGGGTTATCAGCCTTACGCCCAACGTTCTACAGTCATATGAGACCGACACCTACGGCTTCAAATGAATTCCAAACCCCTACAAACATCCATGGAACCGAAGGGACTCGAAGCCGAAAACCTGTGTCTCCGAGCTCCAGACACTCGGCCATTCAGGCCCTTTATCCAATTTGGTAATGATTTATGCAACAATTTGATAGAATTAAGACATGTAATTTAAAGTTTAACGAACAGTTTACTACTGCTTTGTGCGACGCCTTGATGTTTCTTAATAATTAAAACTTGAAAGTAAACTGTTATTTTGTAACCTGATTTTATATAATTCGGCAAATTCAGTAAATGTATGAAAGTTGTTGAGGGATCTTGTTGTGAATATGTAAATAAATATTTAGTTATAATATTCTAATATATTATAACTGGTTTATTTTAATTAAAATTTTGTTTTTTAAAATTCATTAGACTAACATTTTTTTTAATATCATTTGTTGTTAAAGTGTAGTAAAAGTATTAAATAATACACCATTTAAACTCTAAACCAACGTTATGTCGAGTACTAATATTGATTTTACAAAAAACTGGGCAAATATTTTCGCTGACATTTGAAAATTATTCAATAAGAACGACTAGATTTTATAAAAAAAAAGTTTTTACATGAATGAATATAAAAAATTTTGTATAGGAACCTAAATTATTTTTTTGAACCAAAGTTCAGGGAATTTCGCAAAAATTGTATCTGTGTTTTTGTTGCTAATGATCCGCATTTTTTTTTCTGGTGTATATTTTCATTTTATTTACTAGCTACAAGTGAAATAAAATTTGGTTTCTGATGATAAACAAGTAATAAAAAAAAAAAAATTTAAAGTCAATTCCTACTTTTTTTCACTCTATTGCAGAAATTCCTTTATAAATAATTTTCATTCATTTTTTTAAGTTTATCTGGAGCCCCCTCTATTGGTAGACATATGCAACTTAAATCTAAAAAAACTGAAATTAATTAATCAAATTTAATTACTGAATTAATATTTGAAAAAACTGTATTAACATCCAGTGTCATCCACTACAAGTTGAAAAAAAAATGTATTTGAACTCGAGTGGATGAATATAAGTATTTTATGAACGATTGAAAATTTGAACAAGATATATATAGGGAGAGTGTGAGCTAATAGAAGGAATTGAAAAAGTGAGATTGATCTTATACAAATGACCATAGTGGACATAGATTGTCAATTAGAACATATCTCCTCAACCAAAACCAAACTAAGAATATCATCTGTGATATGTTTCATCCAGTGCTAAATAGGTTTTCGCTATACTTATATTGCATTGCATATATTCATTAAAGGTTTCAAAAAAATTTTTGGGTGTAGAACTAGGAATGATTTTATCCTAGATAATTTTTTTTTTATTGTTTAAATTTCAATGGGCCTCATTTGCAGCTTATGTATTCTCCAAACAACCCACCAATGGATGATGAAGGATTGGGTCAACAGTGCCTTCTGTGAGAGCATTTAATTTGTAAGTGTCCCACATTTGAGTGTTGTATGGAAGAAAGCCCAGGAGACTCCCACCAAGCAACCTGACTAACGATGCTTGATGCTTTACACATATTGCCACAGACACCGTCGAGACTTCTTGTTTCTGAAGTGGCCTGTTGGCCAATTGGCCATTGTACCATAGATTTCAAGTTCAAATTCTGGCGGTGGCATGGATATTTGGGAGTTGTTCGGAAGTTCACATTAAACTATAAGTCCCGGTCTAATTAGCCCAAAGTATGCAAAAAATAACCGTAGAGCGACAAAACAAACCACACTTTGTTTCTGAAACCAATAACAATAACAATGCCCCCAATGGATTCAGCTATCCTTGCAAGCTAGCTGGGCACGTTACCACTGGGCCACGAGTCGGGCTACTTAAAAGTTCATATAGAAGAAAACTAATAAATTCAATTTGCAGAACTTTTAATGATTTATTCTGAATTTTTTTTTTTTTTCACAGATACCTTTTGCTAATGAAATGAAGGTCATGGGTCTGTAATTGTGATTTCCTAATACTAATGGACTCCTCATAATAATTTTTTTTTGCATGCATGGAAAAAAAGATCAAAATAAGTTCAGTTATATTAAAACATATAAAAAAAAAAAAGGTATGATTCAAAAAATGTAAAGGTATGTAAAAATGCGATAAATAATTGAAAGAACATAAGTACACGATAACTATAAAATACAGGACAATTCATATTATATTATTAAAAATTTACGAAATGGTTATATTGGTTATTTTGATTCTAATTTTTATGCGATAGAAAACAGTCTGTTCTGTCCATTGATAATCACAGATTAAAACTATTGCAATTTATGTATCGTATTAAAATGCAAATGGTACATCTAATTTATTTTATTGCTAGTATTTATTTTTCATCAAAGCTCATTCCTTAAAAACACCTATCAACTACTTGGTTAAAAAGCTGTTGGATCTGCCTTTAGAATAATAAACCTTTTAAAATGTACTGAACTACATTTTGGGAGAAATTCTCCTTCCTGTATTTTTGCTTCCAAATGACGAAATATAAAAATATTCAAATACAAACTTATAGAAATAAATAAGAAAGTTTTACAAAAATGAATGGTTTTGTCGTAAAATATTGTAATACTGATTTTCTAAAACATTTACTGGTATATTTTAAATTTGTTGTTGTTGTTTTGTATCCCACTTGGTAGGTGAAATCTAAAAACTTTCTGGCCTTAGGTACACTGAACTCAGTTTGGGAAAACCGAAATTTTTCCATTATCTATAATTTTAGACCAGTCCAAATGACTCTGAAGCATATTAAAAACTATTCAAATACAAACTATCAGGAAAAATAAATAAGAAATCTCATTAGTTTTCAAAAATGAATGGTTTTTCAATTATTTGTTAAATTGTTATGCTTAGGTTAAATTTTCTGTGTATTATGCTTGTCATACATTTACCTAGCAAGTCAATAAAACCGAGTTTTATCTTTGTGTGTTTTTTATCCAACTTATTACAGCAACAATAAAACTCCTGTCGCGGGCCGTAGTTTGGAGACCCCTGATGTAGACCAAATTCAAGAACCCATGTGGTCTCATGGAAGAAGGGGAAAGGGGAGACAGCTTCTGTTGTGATGTTTTGGTTTGTCGCTCTACGGACATTTTGTGCAGACTTTAGGCTAATTAGATTGGGACCTACAGTTTAACAGGGAATTCCAAACCATTAACAGACATCCATGCACCTCCAGGATTCTAACTTTAAGCCTGTGATAGCAAAGGCCAGAGCGCTAGACAACTGGCCAACAGGTCGCTCTGTTGCGATGGAGCAACTGTAGGTAGAAGCCTGATTGGCTCCGTGATGCTGACTTTTCACGGGATACGGTTGTCAGCGTTATGCCTAACAATCATATTAAACCGGGATCTACGTTTTAAAGTGGATTCCGAACAACATGTATGGACTACAAACATGTATGGCACCGCCGGACTCAAACCCGAAACCTGTGACACAGGCAGCCAGAGCGCTAGTCACTCGGCCATCAGGCTCACATGTTTTAAATTTCAATGTGAAGATACTCAGTCCAGTCACATTAATGTGACCACCACCTACTTTCGACGTCAACGTGAAATAAATAATCACAAAAGGCAGGTGGCAGCACATTGCAGTGGAGTGTATATAAAGAATTCCACTTTAATACCACTTAAATACCACACTCCACTTAAAGCCAGAATATACAAGAGTGTATATTCTGGCTTTTGACAGATGGTCATATTAATGTGACTGGACTGTGTATTCATTGAAGAAAATAACTTTATCGATGTACCAAACTTTAATTAATGCATAAAGAAATGCTAATTAAGTAAGCTTTTCACTGTTTAATGAATTAAAATAACAATCAATTTCGTATAATTTCTTTAAATATATCATGCTTAACAGAAAATAAAATAATCTGACCTTGCTTGTTTTAAGCAAATGCAATGTCTGAATTATTGTTCACTAAAAACTGCGTTCTAATGAAAAAGAAGAAAAAAAAAAATTAACGATGTACTTAATTATGACTGATAAATAAAAGTTAAAATAGTTTTAATATAAACAGAAACTAAATAACAATAATTAAAAAAATCTGTGATAGTAAATAGCTGCTTATAAATTTAACTAGTAAAAGTGAAATAGTTAATTAAACAGAATTAAGTTAGTCAAACAGAAGTATATAAACAGATAATTCTACTAAACAGAAATAATTACTAAAATATTTGAACGTACAGAGTAATTATTTGGTTAAAAGTAATTAATTATATGTTGAAATATGTTTCTCTAAACTATTGTTCATTTAATAATTAGTTTGATTGTACATAATGGTAATATATAATTAAATAAATATCATGAATAATGAATAGTAATTTATACGAAAATTTAAAAACTGTTTTCTACCGAATGTTTTCTTCATATTATTGAAAAAGAATACAATTATATGTTTGAAAAGGAAAATATTTTGTGATTCAACTTTTATGAAAATATACAGGGT
This sequence comes from Caerostris extrusa, assembly GCA_021605095.1. NCBI lineage: Eukaryota > Metazoa > Arthropoda > Arachnida > Araneae > Araneidae > Caerostris > Caerostris extrusa. The sequence continues at coordinate 7,269 of BPLR01008061.1, read as the reverse complement.
AATTATAATTAAAGTCCCACTTTCAAAATGATGTAAAAAAAAAAAAAAAAAAAACCACTCGTTATAATGAGTTCAAATTTGAACAGAAGATATTTGAAGAAGGGGGAAACGGTATAACATAAAAAAAAAAAAAAAAAGTTATAAAAAATGTTACGCCGATTTTTTCCATTCAATTTGGTATGACCTTGCCGTGGCGGATGGGCTTTCCACTAACAGTGTCACAACTATTGAATGACTTGAAATCATTTTTCCCATCAAAAATCGAAACAATTAAGTACATTGAACACTAAAGTTGGCTTAATGTGCAACTCATGCGAAATACGTTGTAATTTCGATTCAAAATATCCCTGGCAGCTGAATTCTCTTTCTTTATGCCGCTTACAGCACCATCTATTAATACACTTTGGAACTTTTTTTTTGATGCCGTACTGTTTCTTCTTTCTTCAAGTATTTTCAGTTCAAATTTGAACTCATTGTGACGAGTGTTTCTTTTTTTTTTTTTTTTTTACAGCATTTTGAAAATGGGATTTTAATTATAATCACCCTGTATTTTGTGATATTTCTTCATCCTAATCTTCTTCTTATTTATTAATCGAATATTTTATATGTGTTAATGGGTTTATTTCTTTGAAAAATTTTATAAAACTTCAAAAAGATTCTATACCTTTCAGTTCAAATTTATTTTGTTTTTTGCTTAAAAAAGTTATAGAATATATTTTGAATCTCAAATTTAAAATTTTCTATCTTTTCTTTATGTCTTGATTTAACGTTTTATTTGATTTTTTTTTTCTTGAAAAATTAGTATTTCTAAAATAATACTTAATTTAATAGTTTAAAGACAGAGAAACGTTTAAACTCACAATAATCTAAAAATGATTGTTTCAAGTTTTCTACAATTTTTAAATATGTCCAGTGTTTCACTAATTTTTTTTTTTTCTTGACATCTTTTTAATATGATTTTATTATTTCAGTTTTTAAACTCTGAAGCATTTGTAATAAAATTTTGATTTGATTGATTACAAAATCTCGTAGAAAACTTGAACTATTTTGAAAACATGAATATAAAACTTGAACTGATTTCTTAAGTTAAACAAATTAAATAAAAAAATCGGAAAAAGATATTCATAAATCTTTACAGAAATTCATTGACTTCTCTTAACTATAAATAAAAGTATAGTTTAGAAAAGTCATAAGGCAAAACATCGTTAACTTTTTTTTAAAAAGGAAAAAATAAAACGTTCTTATAATTATATGTCAAAATAATCTAAAATCATATAGGAATAACATTTTAATTAAAATTCCTAAATATAGTCTGAAGAAGAACCAAGAAGACATTACTAAATTTTCTTCAGACGCGTGGGCATTTCTTCGAATTCTTTCATTTTGATCTTGTAATCAGAATATTTTTACTAGTAGGATTTTTATGTAATGAACCATCGAAAATTTATTTTCATAATCCGAAATCATACTACTGTGTCCAAAAAAAAGCAAGACCAGTTTTCAATTTAAAATTCCAGAGGTTTATGAAATTTCAATTTTTTTTTTTTTTCTTTTTTATGTTGCTGGCACTGCCCTTGACATTTGTGTGAAATTTGACGTCAAAATATTCATTAGTGTCTGAGTTACACTTGGCTTTGTGAGACACTGATTCCGACGATTTTTGAAATGTCTGAATTAATTGAACAAAGAACTTGCATTAAATTTTGTTTGCGGAAACGTATAGAATGTTGCAGAAGGCATTCGGTGAGCATTCCTATATCGGAAAAGAAATGTTTACAAGTGATATAAACAGTTCAAAGAAGGCAGAGAGAACGTTTGAAGACGAAGAGCCCTCTAGTCGACCTCAACCTCAACCGACGAAGCTCACGTCCAAAAATTAAAGATTTGGTGTTTGAAAACCGTCAATTTACTATTAGAGACCTTGCTGATGATGTTGGGATTTCAAAAGGATTGGTCAATTCCATTTTGGGCCTCAAACGCGTCAAATCTCGATTGATACCGAAAACACTGAATGATCCAGCTCCCCTGCATTGATTCTTCGTGACTGTTTCATCAAAAATGAAACCCATATCGTTCCACAACCACCGTATTCCCCATCGTTCGACTTCTGGCTATTCCTCAAACTCAAAGACCACTCCGGAGACACCGTTTTGAGTCGATTGAAGGGATTCAACGTGAATCACCGCGTATTTCAAGACCATCCCTGCCGATGACTTTTAGCATGCGATGAGGATTGGAAAAAAAAATTGGCATAAGTGCATTGTGTCCGGAGGGGATTTCTTTGAAGCCGATGAAATAAATTTGAAAGAATAAATAAAGAGTTTCTGAAAAAAATTGGTCTTACTTTTTGGGCACAGTAGTAAACTGCCCTGAAGTTTAAACCACGATTCCTGGAAAACGATTTATTTTTAATTGACCGTTTTAAGATAAGTTGTTGGTTGTAAGAATAGTTTATGATATCTGGCTGAGCAATTCAAGATTAAGAAACAAAATTTAAGATGTAAAATGTATTTTTCCTCCAGAATGTCCTGACGACTGACCTTAGAAGTAAGGAAAAAGACCTCGAATTGAAGGATCTTCCACAAACTTCTTTAAATGCCCATCATCTGGTATGATTACGGTTGCTTATCGTGCCAAGCCATCTTCCAGAAGAGGTTTTGGCTTTTCAGAACTCAACCTCACGGTGGTGGCCCATCCTTTTAGATTCGGCACAAAAAGGGGACACATCATACAGACAAAAAAGCATTCTCTTGCGAATTCGAAAAAAAAAAAGAAAAAAGGAAGATTTTTTTGTTATTCTTCTTGATTATGAAAAAGCAATGAAAAGATTTGCTGGATACTTGGCAGCAACTGGAAGAAAGATCTGTTGGAATGATATCTGCAGGACTTACACGGATGTGTTTGTGTTTTAAAAAAACGTTTGCAAAAGTGGTGGAAGATGGTAAGTTCTTCCTCGAAAGAAAGATGGGGATAATGTTCCCTAAGTGTTGCTCATCATGTTGTATCATCACAGATTGCGGAAACTGGTTATTCGCAACTCAGATCTGGATATTAGACTCGTGATTGTGGAACTCTGTAATGGAAGAAGACAAGGAATTAGATTGCACGATTAGAATCTGAACTTTTTCTTCTTGGCGAGGTACCAGTATTGGCTAGCATTAAAAAAAATCGTTGAATAAACATAGAGGAAAGGACAAGGACATTTTTAATGCACTTTATTCTGTCGTATAATAGAGGGGACGACAATGTCATTTTTAATGCACTTTATTCAGTTCTGTGCATAATAGAGGAGGAACAACGACATATTTAATATACTTTATTGTGTTGTTCTGTTCATAATATAAAAGTGGACAATGATATTTTTAATGCCTTTTTCTGTTCTGTGCATAATAAAAGAAGGACAACTGCATTTTTAATGTACTTTGTCGTTTTGTTCATAAACAGAGGAAGGACGACGTTATTTTTAATGTACTTCATACTGTCGTTCTGTTCATAATAGAGGATGGACCACGACATTTTTAATGTAATTGTTCTCTTCATAATAGAGAAAGGACAGCAACATTTTTAACGTACTGTATTCTATCGTTCTGTTCATGTTAGAGGAAGAACAACGACATTTTAATGTACTTCCGCATTCTTGTCGTTCTTTCATAATAGAGAAGGACAACGACATTTTTAATGCACTTTATTCTGTCGTTCTGTTCATAGTAGAAGAACAACGACATTTTTTTAAGTGTACTTGTTCTGTCGTTCTGTCAATAGAGGAAGGAGGACGACATTTTTAATGTACTTTTATTCTGTCGTTCTGTTCATAATAGAGTAAGGACAACGACACTTTAATGCACTTTATTCTGTCGTTCTGTTCAAATTATTAAAACAAATATTTTAAAATTGAAACATTATTAATTTTTTGAAAGGGAATCTGTTACATATACATTTTTTTCTTGTAAATAAAAGATATTCTTTAATGTAATTTTTTAATACTCCTTGCATCCACCATTCTGTTCTTTAAATTTTAATACCCCTTTTATCAACTAGTTAACTAAGCAACAAAACACCATTATATCCATGTTTATATAACATGAGGTCTTTAGCGTCACTAGAACATATGTAGCAAATTCAGCATTACCCAATGTGGCAATCCTGCAACATTCAGCCAGAATTTTATAATCTGTAACAATGTCCAGGAAGGATTCATCATTTTTTTCCTCCTGCGCGAGCCCAAAAAGAGCTTTCCATCTTACAGATTTATGGTCCTTGTCTTCGTATAGATATTGAAATATTTGGTACGGTATCGAATCAAGCTTTTTATTTTGGCTGCTCTATAAAGCATATATATTATGTATGTACATATAAAGAGATAATAAGTGTATGAAATATATTAGTTTATAGGTTATTTTTATTGTTGCATATGTTTTTCAAAGATTTTGATAGGTAATAATGATTTAATATCTACCATTACTTAACAATATATTCATATTAATAAACATACATAAATAAATAATAAATAAATCAATAATAATCGTATATAAATTAATAATATATATAATATAAAGAGATATAGAGATAGTTCTTAATATTTTTCGCTTAGCGTTATGTACTTGTTCGAGAATAAAAGGAATTGACACTACATAGTAGTTTGACTATTACGATGTGCTTGGGGTGAAAGACGTGTTTATCTAAAGCCAACTCTTGAGGGCTATCTTATAATAAAGTGTCAAATTATGAGTCCAATGACCTCCTCATAAAACACTCTGGTTAACGCAGAATGTGCTACATATCTATCACTGACTGACAAAAGACTCTTGTCTAATTGCCAGACATTAGCTAATTGCTGCCACGAGCTCACCACGATAAATTCTTTTCTTGAAATTTTTGCCCGATCCACCAGTTAAACTTAGTGTTCAATTTATGACGTTTATTCTTTAGTGCTTAATTTATGAGGTTCTGAATTTATGATGTTTATTCTTTAGTGCTTAATTTATGATGTTTATTTTTAGTGTTCAATTTAATGTTTATTCTTTAGTGTTCAATTTATGAAGTTTATTCTTTAGTGCTGAATTTAATTTATAATGTTTATTCATTTCATTCTATGATTTAGTGCTTTTAGTGTTCAATTTATGATGTTCATTCTTTAGTGCTTAATTTACGATGTTTATTCTTCAGTGCTTAATTTATGATGTTCTGAATTTATAATGTTTATTCTTTGGTGTTCAATTTATGATGTTCTGAATTTATGATGTTTATTCTTTAGTGTTCAATTTATGATGTTTACATTTATGGTGTTCTGAATTTATGATATTTCTTCTTTAATGTTCAATTTCTGATGATTATGATGTTTATTCTTAGTGTTCGCACATAACATTCATGGTGTTCTGAATTTATGATATTTTTATTTAGTGTTGAATTTATGATGTCTATGATGTTATTCTTTACAGTGCAATTTATGATGTTTATGATTTTAAGATATTCAATTACAAACTGTATAAATTTGTGATGTATAATGAAATAGTTTTCTATTTTCAAAAAGAAATGTACATTTTTGTGGAATAATTTTATTAAATTATTTATGTACGAACCCTTAAATAATAAAATTAAAAAAAAAAAAATAAGAAAGAAAAATTATTTTAAATACGAAAATAAACTTTTGCCCTTCTCGGTTAACGCTGCTTTAAAAAAATTAATCTTACAATTAAAAATGGCTACTTAAAAATAGTCAGAAATTGAAATGAAGTACCTATAAGGTTCTTTTTGGTTTGCCAAAAGAATATATATGTTCGAAAAGGGAGAGGAAATAATCCTTATTAAGATGGGAGTAAAAATAAGGGAGAGGCAGGCAGACGATGAAAAAGACAACATAACCCCCACACATGCAGGCTTGCAGTGCAAAAGATAATTGTTTTTGCATTTTATGTAATAGAACAATCTAATTCTTTCCCAAAAAATGTTTCATTCTTTTTTTATTTTTTTTTTCAAAAAATGGATTCTCATATAATTTTTTTTTTTCTTAAAAGAAATTCTTTTCATTTTTCGCTATTGTGTATTTAATAAAGATACTAATAAGAAAAGAGAAATAATGTAATGAAAAACATTCTTAGTTATATCTTTTATTTTATTTTTAATTCCACATCTTTTTTTTTTTTTTTTTTTTTTTTCTTATTCTACCCGGAATAATAATTCTTCTTCTTCTTCTTCTGTCGTAGGGAATTATTTTTTCATCATTTCCTATTAGTTTTTTATCCCCTCTCGCATCCAAATAGATAGGGGAAAAAAAGAAAAAATTCCGGCATCTGATTCGAAATAATTAAGAAGTAGCATTTTTTATAGCCTTTCATTAGTAGATGATGAAATCAAATTCGTTGCTTGTTAAGCGAAAATTGCAGGAGTAATAACTGTGTGTAAGTGTGTTCCGAGTCAAAAGCAAATAAAAGTTGATAAGACTTTTATAATGAGGGTGAACAAATTAATTATGCGAATGGAATGAAAAGAAATGAAAGATAAAGCTGATTTATTATTTTAATTTAGAAAAATTAATTTGCCCGGCCTTAGAAAAAAAAAAATGTAACAGCGCGAAAGGAGAATTTTATCGAGATGATATTTGCTTTTGATTTTTCGCTATTGCTATGTTTAATTTAAATGAGGTTTTTAGTTGTTTTCGCAAAACTTAAATCATTAGGAATTCTTTAATTATTTAATAAATTTGTTGATGAATTCTGTTTTAACTTCAAAAGAAATTTGTTTTCAAAGCAAATCATTTTGTTTTCCCAAACTTTCATTTTAATGAAATATTTAAAATTCATTAGCTTGATGAAATGTATCAATTGCATATGCATAAAAAAGGAATTGACTTTGTTAGCTCTTGACCAAATAATAAATCAAAGATAAATGCAATGAAATATTTTAGAATTGGCTGTATTTTAATAAAATGAAAATTTTAATTAACAGTAACAAAATAAGCTCTACAAAAATTCGGGGAATGTATAGCATTGACTAATGACAATAGTATAATAATTAAATCTTTATAAAATCAGTTTTCTAATTAATGTAACATTCAGTAACATTTTTATTTTAGATAATTAAAAAATTATGTATTTTTTAAAATATATCTAATTACTCTGGTTCCGAATTTGACACCTACGGTCATTTGCACACTTTTTTGGTTAATTAGCCCGGGATTCACAGTTTCCTTAACGTGAATTCGAACCACTAGCAAACATCGATGCCACTGCATAGGATCCGAGCCTCAAGTCTGTGGTCAAAGGACTGAAA